>JAIPRL010001724.1:53707-74800 GCA_025469235.1 Pemphigus obesinymphae | reverse complement strand
CTACCCCCCCCCCCCCGTAAATTGGCTATAATTCGGGAACAAAGGACGAAATTTTCGGAACAAACGAGAATATGCATCTCTTATGCATATTCTGAATGTGCATCAACACAATACACACACCAATATTATGGTCTTATGTCAATATTGGGGTTGGATAATATACTTTTTACATTAGTCAATTACTTAATAATATAAGAATTATCGGTTAAAATATTATCTACTTTTGATTATTAAACACATTTTTATTTAAAATAATGTTAAATAGGTAGTATATATGTAGGTACGCTACGGCGCTGCGCCAGAGATGACTCCTTTTATGAAAACTTTATTCTTTGCAATTATATTTAATTTAGTATAAAATATATCTAATTTATAGTGTATTTTTGACGAAGAATACAGTAGAACAATATTAAAAAAGTTTTATTCACATATTACATGAATTAAAGTTACATTTATATTATTACTTAGCGATATAAGCTATTAATATACATTTATTTATTAAGGAAAAACACCGTAAATAAATGTATAGTATTCATACTAAGTAATATTTTTATTCCGAAACTTTGATTAGGTTAATAAAGGGTGCAATTGAATTTCTAAGATTTCCAGAGATCGCAAAAAAATTTCTGTGATTACCACAAGATTTCCATGATTACTAAAAGATTTCCGTGATTACCAAAAGATTTCTGTGATTACCAAAAGATTTCCGTGATTACCATAAGATTTCTGTGATTTCCATAAGATTTCCGTGATTACCAAAAGATTTCCAACAATTTGTACACTGATTTCCGTTAGTGATTTACCCCCTTTATTAATATATAGTCGCGGGCCATCGGCCGTCCGTTAAAATACATTTACCAGCACGGCAGCACAGCTGTGATGTAAAATGTGAAAGAAGTAGATAAATTGAAAATTTATTGGTGATAATAATATGACAATAATAATATCTATAGTAATAAATTATTGTCGTAGGTATATTATATGTACTCGTCCGTTTTACAGATAATAGGTATTCCGGGAAGGTTACACACACTAATAATAATTTATCACTCGCACACTTATCATGGCTAATGTGCTTGCGTATTTTAAAATGCCTATACAAAACTCCTTAGAAATGGACCGCTTTCAACCCCCTTAAGGCCGGGCGCACACCAAAAGAGCAAAACTGCTTAAAGCAGTTTGAGTCATTTTACTTTAAACTGACTTAGTCGTAATAAAACAATTTGTACCACATACCAAAAAAGCAAGAAAAGCGAAATCGTATTTAGTCATCAGCATGTCTTCCGACGAAGAAGACGTTATCGTCCCTATTTTATGGTCTTTGTTGTTGAATATTGAAATTAATGAAAAACCAAAAAGAATGTGGGTTCATTCCTTAAATAAAAAATTTACTTGAGTAAGTTCTGAAATATTTGATTATATTTTGAACATAATTCCCGAAGATATTCAAAAAGTTTCCAGATCATCAGAATCAGCCATCATATTGTAGCCTTTAAAATGTTTAAAAATAAAATATAATTCATAATAAAATACAAATTTTTTATTTGTTATATATATATATACATGTAAGTGCGTATATATAATATGTAAATTAAATGTTCATAATTACCTATATAGCTATAGTATATACCTATAACGTATAAAAAAATTATTAATTATTAAGAATAATAAAACGTAAAATAGAATATTATATATTATATTTATACGAGCACCGATATCAAACTAGTTTGAACTGAAATGACTGATGAAAAATGTTTTGTCTTGACTGATCGAATGGCGCACGTTCTATTTCGATAAAACACGATTAGGCCAAGTCATGTCTAAAGTTGACTAAATAGCAAAAATGTTTTGTTTTGACTATGACTCCTCAGTGTGCGGGTTTTCACTGAATTACATGTGTTCTATTTTTCATTAGTCATAATAAAGCTGCTTTAATCTGCTTTAGTATGCCTTAGTCAGTTTTGCTCTTTTGGTGTACGCCCGGCCTAAAAATAATTAAACATACCCATGGAAAAGTGCCAGAGAAAGTTTTAGAAAAAGTCCATAGAACGAATAAACCATGGTTTAACACTCACTATATGCCAAGAAGCCCTGGACAGAAGGAAAATAGCAGGAGAAAAATGGCTAAATGATGCTAACAATTGTGAAAAATAAAAAATCTTTAGAGTAAAAACAAAAGAAGCTCAAAACATTATTAGATGTGAAAAGAGAAAGTATGTTCAAAATGTAATAAAAGAAGTAGAATAAGATTACAGATCACACAAGATGCAGCAGCTATATCACAAGGTAAATAGCTTTAAAGGAGGATACAGAAGGCAAGAAAAATTTCTGAAAAATGATGATGGAAGCCTAGTGACGAACCAGGAAGAAATAATGGAGAAATGGGCAGAGTATTTTAAAGAACTACTCAATTGTGAAGAACCAGTAGACACATTTACATATGGATGCAACGAACCCAATGATAACCCATGTCCAGCCCTATAAAGGAGAAAATTGAACAACAAATCAAAAAACTCAAAAACCACAAGTCACCCGGGGAAGATGGCCTTCAAGGGGAAGTATTAAAGCATGTAGATAGCTCCATGATAGAGAGTATATATTTGTTAATAAAAGAAGTGTGGGAAAAGGAAACCTTACCGGCAGATTGGGAAATAGCATATATATGCCCAATCCATAAAAAAGGCGACAAGCAAGTCTGCAGTAACTATAGAGGAATAGCGTTACTGGATATGACATATAAGGTATTATCATATTGCATCCTGGATAGAATCAGACCTTTGGCTGAAGAAGTGGTTAGGGGACTATCAATGTGGATTCAGGCAAAACAGGTCAACGACGGACCAGATTTTTATAATCAGACAACTATTCCAGAAAAGCTGGGAATACAATAAGGAACTCCATATAATCTTTGTAAATTTTCAAAAGGCGTATGACAGTATAGATAGAACTAGCATAACCGATATTTTGAAGCATTTCCACTTCCCAAAGAAAATAGTACACTTAATTGAAGCTAGTATAAAACAGACTAAAGTTAAAGTCAAAGTAGGAAACGCAACATCAAGGATGGTGGAGGTAAGAACCAGACTTAGACAGGGTGATGCCCTGTCGCTAATTCTTTTTAATTTAGTATTAAAGAAGGTGATCCGGGAAATTAATATTGGAAGAGATGAAGGAGTAATAATGAATAGAATTTGTTTTAGTCTGCTCGCCTATGCAGACGACATAGTCCTGCTAGAGGAAGAGGAGCAAAAAGTGGTAGACTCATGTGACAGGTTAATAGAATCGGCAAAAAAGGTGGGGCTACATATCAACACAGAGAAAACACAATACATGAAAGTTAGTAGGGTACCAGGTAACGTTCCTATAAACGAAACCATAACAGTGGGTTAATAAGAGTTCAAAAAAGTGGAAAAATTCAAATACCTGGGAACTATTGTAACACATAAGAATGAATGTCAAATAGAAATTCAACAAAGAATTAAAATGGGAAATAAATGCTTCTATGCACTAGGCAAACTATTGAGCTCTAAAATCCTTTCAAAATAAGTTAAAACTCAGTTATATCTGACAATCATACGACCAATAATCATGTATGGTTCACAATGTTGGACGTTGCGAGACAGAAGAGGATAGATTACATATTTTTGAGAGGAAGGTACTGCACAAAATATACAGACCCATATATGATTAAGATATTCAAAGATGGAAGAGAAGACAAAATCAAGAACTAATAGAGATGTTCAATAGACCAAGCATTGTAAACGAGATCAAACGGAGTAAGTTGGAATGGGCAGGCCACGTATGTAGAAAGCAAGACTCAATGGTTCAAAGAGTGCTAAAGACCACTGGGTAGACCAAGGCTATGCTAGGAAGATGGAATCAAAAAAAAATATTGGAAGAGTGGATTATGGAGGCATGGATTGGATTATTTATTTATCCAATATAAAATTAAATATAATTATATTTTAATCTGGAATAATAAAGAAAAATGCCTCGATCGATCCTTGGAAGACAAACCGGCACGTTAAAATCTGTTTACAGATTGTAAATCCAACTTTCTAAAGTTCCACAATTTTATCACGTTTATTAGTCTTTTTTTTAGATTATTTTTAAAATGTACTTAAGTATTTCTATTTTGTTAGATTTTTATTTTTCATAATATTTCTTAAAAATTAACTATACAGAACCCCTTAAAATCGCAGGTGTTGCGGCCCCTTAATGTACCAACTAGATAAAATTTGATACCAGAAAATAGTACTACATGTAATGATCGGAGGGAGCACTTCTTCTTACAGATTTTTTGGGTGCAGACTTAAAAAAAAAAACACATTATCATAAAACCAATACATTCCTCGCTTCGCTCAGAATCTAAAATTAGTATAAACATTTTATTTAACAAATATTATAATTATTTTTAAAAAATTTCAATATTTTTGTAATATAAATATTTACTTTGGGGTTCCGGGGCGTCGCCCAGTCTTGTCACCCCGTAGTTACGCCACTACGCCCCTCCATCCTGATTTTTTTTCTGGTTATGATCTAGTGATAATATAATATGTATCCTACTGGGAAGTTCCTGATAGACATTAATAGAAAACTTAAATGAGAACTATCTAAAAAGGTTAAAATGCATCCCGTCGGGAAGTTCCTGTAGATACATATTCTTTAGGTACCTATACTATACGGGAGTCCCGAAAGGGTCTAATCCTTCTCACTAGGTATTAATTGGGATCTAAACAGTCGGTTCCCGGGAAAGTTTGTGCTCACAAATAACATAAACATTTTCATGTTATCTGTGGTGCTGTAGGGTAAGAACATAAAAAAAAATATAATAGCATGACCATTTTATTTGTTATTTTGTTATTTCTCCAGTTCTTCTAAATTTATAAAATATTTTCTTTGTGAAAGATGATTTAAAGAATTTTTTTATGATTTTATGTTATAAATTGATTTTTAAAGGGCATTTTTAGTATTTTTTAGGTCATAATTGCATTTTTCTTAGAGTATCAAGTTCCAGGCGCCCTAATTATGATTATAAGTCATCATATCCTAAAATCACAAAATTGGATATAGGTAGATACAAAACCGGATTTTACTACATGTTACGCGTATTATCTTAGACAAAGACGCAACTGAGTCAGATACTATAATGTTCCCCTAAATCATAGCTGCAATTTGTAAATATTTATTGGCCATCATTAATTTCATTGATTTCAACAGTATTTATCATTTCACCTATAAAGAGCAAATACCTAAATTTTTTTGTCAAAATTTGTAATTTTACTTTGTAATATAAAGTTCAATATTTATAATCTGAAAACAAATTTAAATTTGTCGATCTGTCTTCTAGGGATCGATCGATTTCTTTAACATTAAATACTGAAATATAATCCATGTATATATAAACATGACCAACATTTTTATTTTTTCTAATCATCTCGATCGATTCCAATTTCTTAGTAGACAAATCGACGAATTCAATATTTTTTTCAGAATTGAAATCTAACTTTCCAAATCCCAACAATTTTGTATACCTACTATAGCTTTTAAGTAGATTTTTACAATCAAAAAATATCAGTGTTGAAAAATTATCTCTTCAAAGTACTAATTTTTTATTAAAAAACCTCTGTAGTTAAAAACGGTCAGTCATCGTTTGCATATTGTCTGTTTATACTTGTATCAAAAATGTGTGCATCGTTGCGTATTGCCGTTTATCTATTTCTAAAATGGTTTCAGCACAATATTCAGGCAGAATAAAAGTTTTTGAACAAACCGCTTTCTAATAGAAAATTCATTTTAAAAACGATCTTTAAAGAGGTGATTTTTCGATTTTTTCAATAACTTTTGTGTAATCAATAACTGTAACTATTTAACTGAACAATACTCAAACGATGTACAAAAAAATAGGTCAAAATATAGGTACAATAGTGATACGCAAACGACATACGGCTTTAAAAACTCCCTTTTCAACTCAAACTTAAAAAAAGGGTGCACTTCGCTCGTTGGTTGTGAGTAGGGGTGGATGCACTTCGTTACTGGGCAGTATACTCTTGGTGGATGTATTGCATTTGAAAGCAATGATAAATCATTACATTCAATAAAACGATTCTGAGGGTAGCTTCGGTGTAGTATTCATAACTCTTAATATTAGTTATATACTCAGTACCTATCTATGTTAAACAATACATCAAAGATCAAATGTAGAAATAAATGTGATCTAACGAAATTACGAAGAAATTAAAAATCTGAATTTAACGAAATCGTATTTTTGTCGTTTTTTCGTTATTTTTTATAAATTTCCTTAAGCATTAAAAAACTGTTGAGAAAATCGAAAAATTACCTCTTTAAAGTACCAACTAGATGAAAATTGCTACAGGAAATCATGTAAGATTGTAAAGATCGGAGCACTCCTTCTGGTAGTAAATTTGTTAACAGAGAAAAAAAAAATGAACATCATTATAAAACCTAGCTCCCTCGCTATGCTCAGAATCTAAAATACTTTTTTTCCGTCGGTTTTTTTTTTTTATTTAGTTAAATTAGTGCACGACTAACGTTATATTAAACTTTTTCAGGTCTTAAAATCTCATTTTACCAATTATTTGGACTTAAATACCTCAAAATTGATAATTTTGTCGAAAAAATTAAAATTACTATAAAAAAAAATTGTCACTACGGATTTTCGAGATTTTTTGAATTTAGTTAGAGTAACGTATATTTAACGCTGTATAAAATGTTCAGGCCTTAAAACTCAAAATTACCCCTTTTAGGACTTAGAAACCTCGAAATCTAAAATGTCTATAAATAGCCCAAAATTGTAAAAAAATTAAAAAAACTTAATCAACGTAAATATATTACTAAATTCAATATTCAAAGTAAATTTCAAAATTTTAAAGTAATTATTTTTGAAATTACGAAGAAATGAAAAATCTGGATTTGACGAAATCGTATTTTTGCCGTTTTTTCGTCATTTTTTGGTACCTAGTTTTCCTTATGCATTAAAAAACTGTTGAGAAAATCGAAAAATGACGTCTTTAAAGTACCAACTAGATGCAATTTGCTACCGGAAATCTAATAAGCTTGTAAAGATCGGAGCACTCCTTCTGGTAGTAAATTTGACAGAAAAATAAAAAAAATAATTATCATTGTAAAACCACAGCTCCCTGGCTACGCCCAGAATCTAAAAGTTGCTCACAGAGTTTATTATATCAAAATAATTGACCAAATATGATTTACCGCCAAAAACCAATAGCTATTATCACATTAATTTTATCATTGACAAGTAACAAAGAAATATTTTTTATTAGGGATTAATAACGAATGCCGAGTGCCAACTGCCGACAACAGATTGTGTGGCATCAGGGGTTTATCAGGATAATGGTTATCATCATGAAAAAATGGATCTATTTTGTCATGGTTATTATAGATAATAATACCTATATTTTATTATAATAATTAAAATATACCTAATACCTATCATTGTTTTTTTACGTAAATAAAATTTAATGATATATTTTGTTATGAATATAAATATTTAATATCTGATTAATTTGTTTAGTTACCAAAATGAAAAATATTTGTATATTCACCTCAATTACTGATGCGGCCAATCTTGTGGAATTCGTAGGCAAAACTGTCACGGTGCGTACTAAGCAACAACATTCGTCCAAAGGCGTTGTTCACACTGTAGACCCTGTGACGAAAAGGTATAGTACGTCCACAGCTGTGGTTACGCCGTTGATCGTCATAATTCATGACCACGAATTAAGATAGTATTATAGTACTATCTTAATTCGTGTTCATGACTATGAAACGAATAACGACTACATAAATTATAGTTTATTTTTTATTATATTTATTATTTATAGAACATTATTTTGGTCGATCTCAGTTCCTTCTACAACTATATTCTCGACTTCTCCCAATTATAAAAATGTAGTAGAAGTTAGTGTAAACAGTGTATTGTGGTTTGTAGTAACTACATAGAATTAGAAATGTAAAATAGATATGTATACGAGTATACATTAATATTTTTACTATTTACCCTTGAATGGTAATTAATTGCATAATATAATAATTGTAAATTATAACATTTGCACTACTTATCACTTACACAGTATTCAATTATTATATATGATTTTTTTTTTTTGTAATGATTGATCAGCAAATTAAATATGGTAGATATTGAAATTTATGAACTATCTACTGATATAAACAAATAAATATAGTGATAAACAATAAAAAAATATCAATATTTTATTTGATTAATATTTTGTTCTTGCTGTTCAAATTTATAATATATACCTATCAATATATAAATATATATTGATAATAATATAATGATTGTTATTACATTTCTGCTATCAATACTAGTAATATAGCTGCAATAATTACTAATTGCTCCAAAACTTGTAATTGCTATTTTGGTTTCTCATCAGATCGATTCTTTGATTTTCGTACAATGATCTATCATAGAAATACAAATTAACTTACCATCAGTGGTGATAGCTTAATTGCATATTGTGATCTTTTAAGGGGTGTAAAACTAGACTTAAAAACTAGACTAAAAAAAACATTGGGTAGTTGATCTGTCCTGTAGATATACAGAAGGTGAAAATTAATTCATCATCACTTCGGTCCTTGAGCAGGATAGTTTAATATTATTTTATAGATTTAAAAGCAAAGATAAATCATTACATTCTAAAAACAATTCTGAATGAAGTTTGGGCATTAGTAAAGTATAACCTAAGCATTTAGAGTTTAATTAATTATATTGTGACCTACAAGGTGGATATGAAGCTCATTTAATTAAGGACATGATGAATAGGAATATTTATGGAATAAATATGTATGACTAATTTCTGCTTGAATCAATTTCATACTCCTAAAATAACGATTGAAAAATCCACCCCTAAGCTTTTGTATAAAAATAATATACTATAGTATAGTAATACATATTATACTCGTATTTTTAATTAAAAAGGAAAATATAAATTCCACTGGTATGATTTTTAATGGGTAACACAAATAATTCATTCAGATAACCTTGAATATGTGTAATTTAAGTCATTCAAAATATATTTTAGAGTTAAAACACCTGTTATAAAATGTATACCTAGTATTGATAATATTTAGAAGACAACCAACTCTTTTTTAAGTATTTATTAATATAGGTATATAATAGGTGTTAAAACTATAAAATTACTTTAAAAAGCCTTATTCCATGTATATTTTTGAACAAATGATTACACGATAACAAAAAAATGGTATTAGCACGCAATCATTTACATTATAAGTGGCATTTATGAGAAATTTTATTTGGAATTATCATTGCTTATATATAATAACACTATATATCAATTCAAGTTTTTTTCTATTTTGCTCATGGGATTGATATAACTTAGGTTATTTTTTAACTTATATATTTTATTTGATCACTAATATTATTAAAAAGAAAGTTTAACAATTCAACTCGAAAAATAACCTAATTTATAGTAGTTCAATGAGTAAAATAGAAATAAATTTAAATTGCTATAATCTTTTTATTTAATAATGAATGATTAAAATAAAATAAAAGCCTGTCAGTAAAGGGTGCATAGAAAGAAGCACTTCATTCGTTGGGTAGTGTACTGGTGGTGGATATATTGAATTCAAAAGCAATGATAAATCATTTATTTCAATAAAAACGATTCTGAGCAAAGCTTTGGTTTATATAACATGAGTATTACTCTCAGCATTTATATGGCTAATAAAAAATATGTCAATATACATACATAGTGATGTAAAAAATATTTTGTGTACATTTCAAGTTTCTGGCATTTTAATGTCCTAAATTATAATAATTTTCGGTATTTTTTGGTAGTTTTAAAAATTATATATCAACTTTATAGTTGGTTACCATGACTAATTTATTTGTTATTCATTCGTAATTTATAACAACTTTTCGTGATATTTTCCTCGTAAAATTTAGTTTTTTGTTATGATTTTGAAAACTATTCAGAAAATCAGAAAATTATCTCTATAAAGTACTAATTAAAAAAAATTTCCTATTAAAAATCTATACCAGAAAACTTATTTTATTCCTTTTGCCTGAAGAAGTGTATACGTACATAAATAAAAATAAAAACATTGTAATTTTTATTTATAAAATAAACTTTTCAGTATTGTTCTAGTAACCAATGGACAATGTGAAATATTTTCTGGAATCAATATCAAAAGTGTTGATATTGAAGATTCATGATGGCAGTTGGAATTTGAAAAATTGGTTTTAGATTTTTTTTTATTTATATTTTAGTAAGATTTTATAAATTATAAAAATTTATAATATCGAAGAACATTTATTTTATTTTATAATTTAAGTATTTATTAGTATTAAATTTAAAGTTATATTTGTCAGTACTTACGCACTTATTATAATAAATGATGTTGTTTAGAACTATAATTATAATTTTGTATTTATTTTATTACAATTGTTTTCAAATAAAATTAAATAACGAAATTGTACATGTCAATAACAAACGCCACACTTAATGATGTGGCATAAAAATAAATAAATAAATAATGTGGCACAATGATGAGGCATGGAAATAATTGGGAATAGCAGCAAACACTAGTTTCTTAAGAGGACAAAAAATATAATGGTTGAAATGAATTGAGATAATGTAATTGGAATAGTGATGAACTGTGAAGCTGAGAGAAAAGACTCCTAAAGTAGCCAAAAAAAAAGTGGTTGAATGTTAACAAAAAAAATTTGAAAAGAGTAGAAGTACACCAATGGAAAAAATTAATTCTGATCCGTAATTTATAATAGTAATCTATAATAATGATATATATATAATTATAATTATTATAATCTAATGTAAGAGTTAAGAGTGAAACCCCTCGAGTCTGTGGTGACCGGATTCCATTCTGCAACCTTGTCATAGTTATACAAAGTGTTAATATTTATTGAATATTGTCATACACGTATACAGTATACCACATTATTTTGGATAACACTGTATAATTCAAACCTGGGTATGGTAGATTAGTTTTCATCTGAAAACAGGTTTTACTCTTAACACTCAGTGAGTATAGGTAAATCATAATCAGTGGGATCTACAGGAGAAGAGTGTTTCAAATTCAAACTCTCACCATGAAGACCATAATTATTTTTTAAATTTATGTTTGAAAAAAATTTAATTTCTGAGTCTTCTTCACCCTTTCTCCCAGCTATTTGGGGTCAGCTACCCTAATTCTCAATTTTTACATAATTCATTCTACACATTCTCCTCATTTACACCCACCCACCTCATATCATTCTTTATTACATTCCCACCTCTTTTTTGGTCTTCCTTTTCCCCTCAGCATAAATTCCCTTTACTACTTACTCTTACTATTTCTATCTCTTTCCTCCTTAAATCTAGCCATTTCAATCTATTCTCCCGCTTTTTGTCTACTATTGAAGCCACTTCAATACTACTCCTTATATATTTATTTCTTATTTTGTCCTCTCTAGTCATTCCACCCAGGGGTTAAAGTGGGAGGACACAAGGGAACTCGGTCTCTTTACCTCTAACAGTGGTTAAAAAGCGTCCCCTTTACATTTTTATGAATTTATTATTTAATGTTAAAAAGAAAAAAACATATACTAAAGAAAGTACAATTTATGTAGTTAGTATATTAAGTACTTTATAATTGTTTTATTTTTAAATAGCTCTTTATTAAATAACATAAAATTGAGCATCATACATACATACATACATACGTATATATATATATATATACACAGCATGCTTTTTTAAGCATGCTCACCAACATTTTTAACCGTGTAAAATGTATAAATTTGAAATTTTTCTTGTTTAATTTAAAACACATATTCTTGAGAAATAATTAATTTTTATTCTATTTTTAGCTGTATAATTTTTTTAGTTTTCTTAAATGGCAACCACTCCTTACTCGTTTAACTTTATTATTATAAAAAAAATATTCTCTTACAAAATATTAAATTTTTATAAATATTATGTATTTCATAAAAATTTTGTATTATTAATGCTTTAAATGTTACATAAAATAAATTTCAAATTTGTTTATTATTTGGGGTTAAAAGTGAGGTGAGTATGCTTAAAAAAAATACTGTATATACATATTACATATACATTATACATATAATGATATATGGAACATTTATAACTATATGGGGACATTAGTTCCCCTGGAATATTTTTCCACTTTAAGCCCTGATTCCACCCATTCATCTTAACATTCTCATCCCTGCTATACCCATACTCTATTTTATCTTCCAATTCACTGCCCAACACTCTAATTCTTACATTATTGCAGGCCTCAGTAATGTCTTACAAAATTTACCATTGTAATTTTTTTCAGTTTGATAATTTAATATTTAGGAAGTTTATAATAATTCATTTTAAATAAATAACCAGGAATTGTAATAATAAAATGTTTATAAAAAATAACACAATTTAATATTTTGAATAAAATAAAATTTATCATAATTGTGTAAACGTAAAGTAGCAGATTATAATGAATAACATACTATGCGTTGTCTAACTTCTAAATCATTATAATCTATAAAAATCAATTTATATAACACCAATACAGGTAAAAACATGGTACAATCACAAATAAAATTATGTTTTACATAACAAAGAAAAAAAACTTACACAGAATTACCCAATTACAAAAATTGTTTTAGATTATGGCACAAAATTTTGATAATAATTCAATATCATATAATATTTAAAGAATTGCTTTTTAATTAATTAGTATTTAATACTTTGTGAATAATTTTGATATTTTCAACCTTGCACTTTACATTTAACTTTTTGAATTTTATTAAGTACATACTGCAATTTGTGTTAATTGTTCAATCTTTCAGTTGACTAGTACCTAATGATAAATAATGAAAAATATTGATAATCCTGAACAATACATTTATCACAGCCTTCTATAATGGTGATTTTGTTTTAGCAAATTATATTAAATTACTAATATGTAAATAGGTATTTAATATTTTTATAATTAAAATATTAAATAAAAGAAACTGACAAGTAAATATACTTTAGGAATGTAAATGAAATATCTATATCTTTTAATTCAATTCAATATAAATAAGTTCTAATTGACTTATAGAATAGTTTATTTATCGTTGATTGTAAAAAGTGGTATACTTATGTGTTTTATGTAGAGAATATTAAGTAAGTACATGTATTATATGTATTATATATACATTTACAAAAATAAAATAATTTTAAATACACAAATTAGACAATATTATTGTTCGCTATGACTCAATATCAAATGATTTATTATAGCACACTGTGTATAATTAGTTAGAACTAGCTTTAGCTATCAAGTTATTAATATTTATGAATATTAGTATTTAATATGAAGAATTTTCCTCTGGCATGCTAAGCTCCATTTTCATTTCACCTAATGACATCTGAAGACTATTGCTTAAATTACCAACACTGTCTTCACGTGGTAACCGTTTTCCAAAATGTCTTTCAACCCATTTCAACATGGTCAAAACAGAGTCTGTACTTGGCAGACGACGTTCAGCTGATGTTTTTACAATTTGAGATTGGGCAACTCTGAATGTTGCTGCCATGCCTTTTAATGCCTTTAAATAATATAAATATAATTAGATATATTTGCATTATTATTAAGATGAATTGGAATTACCTGCATTGCATCTTCATCAGTTACATCATCTCCAGCATAAATAATGCGTATACGTTCACTCCAATCTAGACCAAAAGCGGTACGTAAAATATACAAAGATGCACGTCCCTTATTCCACTGTACTGGAGGTTTGGCTTCAATGGCACAATGAGCTTGACCTGCTTTAAATCCTGCTTGTTCAATGAGTAGCTGTGCTCTGGATGCAAGCTCGGGTCTAGCATCAACAGGCACTTCACGATAGTGGAATGTTAATAAAGTACCTTTGTTTTCAACCCAGGCACCATCTTTGCAAACCTAAAAATGACAAATTAGTCCATGTTTCTAATAAATCAATTCCAATATATTTATTATTTACTTGTTCTTGAAGTACTTTCAGCAGAACACTAACTTTATCCTCATACTCTTTAGGCATTGGATGTACAAACCGACTGCCATCTGGATGAAGAATTTCCAATCCATGATTACCAGCATAAGTCAAACCTTCAATACCAACCTATTACAATTATTTTAATAGTTTATTTAATAGCTGTAATCCATACTAAATAGTTAAAACATTAAAATAACCTACCATGTCTTTTACATTATGCACATTTCTGCCAGAAATAATAGATATGTATACATCAGACATATTGGCCAACCTTTCTAGAACATTTTTAGTTTCTAAAGGTAATATAGCAAGGTCTGGGTGTGGAGCTAATGGAGCTAATGTACCATCATAGTCTAATAGCAAAGCGAGTTTGTTTGTGTTACCAATATATCTATAAAACATGTATTTAAAGGTTTTAACATAATCTGAAACATTTTTCAAATATTTTTTGTATAAAATATATAATTTCTTTTCTTTTTAGAAAACAATATTAAAAAGAAGTTTTACCTAAAAAAAAAACTTTACTCAACCAAAAATAGCCAGGGATATTCCATTTATCCTAGTTAGTAATCATTTTGAGTATTTACAAACTAAAGTGTAGTTAAAATATATTTTATATTGATAAAATGAAAGGAAAGGTAGTTTAAGGGGATGTTACACCCGCATTTGTTGTCTCTGTCTATCTAACAGATAATATAGCAAAATCACATTACGCAGAATTAAAATTTTGGCGTTTAGGTTAAATTTAGAGTATAAACACCTATTACAAAATATAAAGCGAGGAATATTTTCGAGTGAACCTCATGAGCATTTTGTAAAATATCGTCTGACGAAAAAGTTAAAGCTATTTAAAAATATCATAAACTAAAAATAACTAAAAATGCCGTAACTTATTTTTCTGACAATATTTTACAAAAAGCCCATGAGGTTCACTCGAAATTATTTTTCTCGTTAAATTTGATAATAAGTGTGTAAGCTCTAAATCTAACCAAAATACCATAATTTCAATTTTGTGTTGTATAATTTTGTCATATTCCCAATTAGATGGACGGAGACAGAAAATGCGGGTATAGCATCCTCTTAAGAGGACGTGATACCCACATTTGACGTTTCTGTCTAACCTACAGATAATATATGAAATTTATGTTCAGTATATCCATCACAAATCTGTCATTTCTAATATTAGAGTATATTATTTATATTACCAAATTTATAGACGTGATCATTATCTATGCCTTGTCAACGTCTTTTTTTTTTACGAAATTTTAATTTTGAGTAGATATACAACTATTTTAAATTCCAATAATTTATATAGATATATTATTCTTTAAAATTAAAATTTTGCAAAAACGATGTCGACAAAACACAGATAATGATCACGTCTATAAATTTGGTAATAGGTTAAATTACTATTATATTAGAAATTACAGAGTTGTGATGGAAATGCTGAACGTAAATTTTGTACATTATCAGTAGGTTAGACAGAGACGGCAAATATGGGTATCAAGTCCGCTTAATGACTAAACAAAAAAAAAAATTATTTTATGCGCGTTTTGGTATTAATCATAATATTAATTTCAAGAGGTCAAACCACAGTCAAATTTTGTACTACTTGTTTTCGCCAAATTTATTTAAATCATATTTACAGTACAATAACCAAAATTTCACAATACATTTTTGCTTTTTATTGAAACTATGTATAAATATAAAAACATTTAATGTATAATAATACTTGATTAATACCCATTTTTTTTCTATAAATGAAATTGGTATTAATTTATATTTTATTGATTAACAACTATGTTTATTTTTTTTTTTGTATGTCATTATAATTATTATTAAATTGTATCTATACCGGTAAAAATTTACATTGTACATCAGATGTAGAGTTCAGCACTAATACAATAAATATAAATGTTTATATTGTGTGTCTCAGTGAACCACGTCAATTTAGATTTTGCATTATGTGCGGCACAAAAACACAATCCATGGAATGTGTATGCGGTACACGGCAATAACTTTTGTATGCATTGTTATGTGACGAATATGTCTACACAAGTTTAAATTTGTTAATGCACAAAATAATTTGTACTAAACACAACACACGATGAAATTTATTAGCAATATGGACGGCTTTATATTTTTTATTTATAGTGGCTTTATATTAAAAATATTATAATAAAACACCTATAGGTAAATTAAAAAAATTATTTACTTTGACAAATAATCATCAAAATCTTGTAAAGTGACTGGTTGCATAGTAGTTGGTAAAACATCATCTCCGTCTTCAAATATTAGAGTGCCCATTGCTTTTAAAAAAGATCGCATCCAATAATCAACATCATTTATTTCTTCTCTACGTCTCAAACATCTCATTCTTAACATCCTTTCATCTTCAGGCATAGTTAATGCTCTATGTAAAGTATCAGCTGCTTCAACTAATTCATAAGGATTACAAATTAAAGCTTCATGCATCATTTCACCTGCACCAGCAAATGGTGATACAATAAGAACACCAGGTATTTCTTTGATTTGACATGCAACAAATTCTTTGGCAACTAAATTCATGCCATCTCTAAGCGGTGTAACCATGGCAACAGCTGAATCTCGATAAAAAGCAGCCAAGTCATTTTGACTGACACATCCATAAATATATCTAATTGGCGACCAATTAGGTGTTGTGAAACGTCCATTTATGCGTCCAACAAGTTGGTCCATTTCTTCTTTAAGATCCTGATATTCTTTAACATCTGTACGTGATGGTACAGCAATTTGCATAAGGGCAACTTTACCCTTATGTTGTGGATATCGCTCCAATAACAATTCAAAAGCTTTTAGTCTATGCACTAATCCTTTAGTATAATCCAATCGATCTACACCAAGTACCAATTGTAATGATGTACTTATTACAGCAGGTGCTTGTTTCGCCATCTCCACAAATCGGTCAAATGGTATCCCAATGGGTAAAGGACGAACACGTACTGTACGACCACCATGTTCAACAAGTAAATGTTTTCGATCTACACGACAACCTAATCGACGTTGACAACAATCCACAAAATTTAAGCAATAGTCTTCAATGTGAAAACCAACCATATCACAACCTTGAAAATAAAATGGTAAATTTTATATAGAATTATATTAATATTAGCTAAAAACAATGTACAAATTGAATACTCATTAGGTTATAAAATATAATACAAAAATTAATATTTATAAAGAAATGCTGACAGTATAATATTGTATAGGTACCTACCATATTTTGTTCCACTACTTTTTATTTACTGTTTTTAAAATCAGTAGTAAATATAAAACTAATATCTAATTAATAAAAATAAATTTAGAATTAGAATGCAATTAAATTTTCATACCATATTATTTTTTAAATAATTATTGTACTTATATATATGTACCTATCTATCATGAATTTTAAATTATTCCTAAGCTGATTCACATATAGGTATACCTAAGTATATTATATATTATGATAGAAATCAAAATATCGGTATAACCTATATTTTACTAAATGCTCTTTAAAGATTTCTGTAAATGGTCAACTGAGAAGACTGAAAATCTAAATTAAAATAGTACCTACTATTTATTGTGTGAAAAAAAAAAATTAATAATCAATCATGTTATTATTAGCTAACATAATGTTTAATAAGTACAGAAAAATATTGTAGATAATAGAATAATAAACAATTTGAGAATATCATTCCACGGGCAAGGTGTGTACCAGATAGTGAGACAATTTTCAATGTCCGATTATCGTGCTGTGTAGATATATTATGTAAATGGCAGAATTTTTGAAGAATCTAGACTCAATAACACCTATAAAATATGGATGATTTCTTCTGGCTGAAACTATGTCTTACATACACAGTTTGTGTACAGAAATAAGTCTACCAAATGGCAGACTCGTCAAACTGGCAACCATCGTTCATTGTTTTGTCAAAAATATGCCAATAACAACGAACGATGGTTGCTAGTTTGATGAAGTCTGCTTAACATTAAAATATAATACAAGTAATAAAAATAATAATGAAAATATTAAATTATAATACATTTTTAATAAAACTATCTTTTTGTGTTATTGTTTTTCTTATAGAGAGACTGCCCCTGGTGTATATATACAATAATACTGTTAACATTATATTTCTTAATTCTTTACAGATAATATATTATTCTTATTCAGTTACCCAACATTCCTTGAAGAATTTCATCAGACCATGGAAACAGCCTAAAGATATCCCATGAAGGAAATGGTATATGAAGGAAAAATCCTAGTTTAAATTTTAAATTTTTTTCATCGGCTGCCTAAAACAATAAGTTAAATAATTTATATATATTTGTATAAAATTATATTTCCCACTTTACATTTCTAATACTATTGGCTGCTAACATAAGATGATAATCATGCAACCAAACAAGAGGTGTTCCAGAATCTGTATCTTCCCTTGACAAATTTTCCAAGGCACCAACTGTTTTGGATGCAAATTCTTTATTAACTAAACAGTATGACTAAGGAAAAAAAACCGAAAATGTATCAACATTAGTTTTATAACAATAATGTTTTGTTATATTATTACTTTCCACGCTTCAACAGAAAATTGTGCTCTATCAGGCATTGAATGAAATAGTGGCCAAAATGTGCCATTACAGCAACCATTGTAATAACTGTCAAATGTTTGAGGATCAAAATCAACAGGTATAACCTATTAATGTTAAAAATACATTGTTTAAGTAAATTGTATTATAGTTTATTTATAAACAACGAACTTTGTCTGAACGTAATCCAGCAGTAGGTGTTGTATCATTGGGGTCTGATTCTGGTATTTTATCACCTTCCTCTAAATGAACACCAGGCCATCCAATCCATAATCCATTTCCTTGAACTACAACAGGAGCTACAGCAGTAACTAAACCACCAGCACTAAAATAAAAATATCAAAATGTTCAATAATTTAAAAATACAATATTTCAATTTTAAATATTAACTTTAATTAGAGTAAAAATAATGTGTATCAGTATAACAAAATTCTTACACTACACATATAGGTAACTTTAAAAATAACTTTTAATAATAATTTTTTTTCTAATAATTAGGTACAATCAAACAAACAATTTTCGAATTTATTAATAGTAATAATAAATAATTAGAGCTATAATTAGTGATTAGTAATTACTAGTGATGGGCAACAATATCAATAATTATATTTTTAAGATATCGTAATCTATGTTACCTATGTAATCTATGATTGAAATCATCATTATTACAAACTACTATAAAAAAAATAAGCATAAATACAAAATACCCAATACAGCTCAACGCTCACCATAGAATATTTATTTCTATAGAATAGTTTATTCTGTGCTTGTATAATTGATAAGGTTAATGAATTTTTTTTAGTAGGCAATTAATTCGATAATTTTGATACAATAATGATATTGCAGAAATTACAATCTTAGAAGTCTAAGACCGTGGCAGAAATTATAATATCGCAATACAGGCATACAGGAAACAGGAAAAAAGCCCACGGAAAAAAACTCAAATATGAATATGACAGGAAAAAAAGCCCAATTAATTATATTATGAGGATGCTATACCCGCATTTTCTGTCTCCGTCCATCTAATTGGCAATATAACAAAATTATAAAACGCAAAATTGAAATTATGGCATTTTGGTTAGATTTAGAGCTTAAACACCTATTATCAAATTTAACGAGAAGAATAATTTCCAGTGAACCTCATGGGCTTTTTGTAAAATATTGTCAGAAAAAAAAGTTACGGCATTTTTAGTTTTTGATATTTTTAAATAGCTTTAACTTTTTCGTCAGACGATATTTTACGAAATGCCCATGAAGTTCACTCGAAAATATTCCTCGCTTTAAATTTTGTAATAGGTGTATACTTTATACTCTAAATTTAACCTAAACGCCAAAATTTTAATTCTGCGTAGTGTGATTTTGCTATATTATCTGTTAGATAGACAGAGACAACAAATGCGGGTGTAACATCCTCTTAACAACATAATAAATTTCATCAGATTAAAATTTTTTTTTTAATTTTTAAAATATTTTGTAATATCCATGGAATTAATGACCATAGACTTTTATAGACTTTATGTTAACCTAAATATAAAAATAAATAAAAACAACACACGTCTCTACACAAATTAAACCAGTCAACAATGGTTGGCGGTTGCATTTGAACGACCCGTTAAATCAGAAACAGTTTTAATGGGTAAATCTTGTGACCAATAATAAATGAGTTCTAGTATTTGACCCAAACTGAGATTTGAATTGGATCGTGCATTAAGATCAGTATATGTAAGTATATGTAAGAAATCCATTTGTTGATCGTATTGCTTGATATGTCTGACATCCTTTTTTAATACATCGTATAGGTACTGCTGATTTCTCGAATTTCACCCGTAGCTAATGATTTTTTTCTAATGTACATCTTTGTTTCACCATGACATTTATGGCATAAATTGGTTTCGTTATTTTGTGGTAATAGTTTATTCTTTTGTAAAAATTCTAACACGGTTTTTTCAGAAGAAATAATCGCATACAATTCGACTGCTAACAT
The DNA here is from genome assembly GCA_025469235.1 of Pemphigus obesinymphae. NCBI lineage: Eukaryota > Metazoa > Arthropoda > Insecta > Hemiptera > Aphididae > Pemphigus > Pemphigus obesinymphae. The sequence goes on along the minus strand of JAIPRL010001724.1, from coordinate 54,161 downwards.
TTTAAAATTTTAAACACACGCGATTTAGGATTAACGCCTGAACACGTACTGACAATATTGTTGATAAATTACAAAATATCTATTGGTAAAAACCACTTAAATAGGTATATATATTATATTAATATAATAAAATTATAAATATAAGCAAGCATAGGTTGTATAGTATATTAGTATAGTATATACTATACTATAATATATATTAGTATATTAGTATTAGTATAGTCCACGAATTAAGATAGATATATTCATTTAGTATAGTCATTGGTTCATCATATCAATGGTATCATATATATAATATATATATATATCATATATCAATGGTATAGTACCACGATTAAAGATAGACAGGTTAAACAACGAGCTATATTACTCCACAATTTACATTGACGAACAAACCGTCTCTCTGAATCAGCTGTAAAATTCTACTACTAGCGCTCGTAGCGATTTAAGATGT
>JAIPRL010001724.1:16595-53607 GCA_025469235.1 Pemphigus obesinymphae | reverse complement strand
AAAATTCTCGATTTTACAAAATCGTATTTTTCGTAATTTTTTGGTAGTTTTTGCTTACGCATTAAAAAACTATTATGAAAATCGAAAAATGACCTCTCAAAAGTACCAACTAGATGTAATTTGCTACGGAAACCGGGTATGAGTGTAAAGATCGGAGCTCTCCTTCTGGTAGAAAGTGTTTACAGAAAAAAATAAAATAAACATCATTGTAAAACCATAAGCTTCCTCGCTACGCTCAGAATCTAAAATACAGTTTGATCATTTTATAATCTTAAATCTTTATTGTTTTTAATTTGTATGTACACTTATGTATTGACTAATTTTGGTAATTTTTTTTTTTTTTTGCATATATCTTGGTTGTGTTTTTATTTGCAATTAATGAATACTGTCGCATATTCACATGATTATGAAGTTGGATATTATTTGTGTTAATATATCTGATTTGTGTTCCATGCACGGAAATTGAATGGACATGTTGTTATTAAAATAATAATCAATTGTTAACAGGAAAACATTGTCTTTACAATATTTAGAAAATTACTTTTATACAGAAGTCAACAATCCAAAAATAAAATCATTTGGATGAGTCAAACCTCCATTTGATTTAAAATGTACAAGTGCAGCTTCAAGTTTATTGGGGTAAGATCTTTTATCTAAATTAATACAATATTTAACCTTATAATTCATAACTCATAAGACATAATATTTATCTTTTGACGCCAATTGTTCAAAATAAATATTAGTAACATTATTATTTACTTAAAGCGCTTTTATCCCTAGTTGTACCGCTCATGGATGAGTAGGTGGTGGTGTCGAAACATTTGAGGAACCTTCCTCTACTACCTGCTTACCATGTCGATATCATCGTTATTGTTTGAGGATACTATGTTTTTAACTTCTGTCTACTGACATATACAACTCATAATATTGAATATGATAGCTTGAAGAAAAATATACACTAATAATTATAAATTAAGAATTGTTAATAACAACTTCAACATAGATACGTTAAAAATGCATAATTAAAATTACAGGTATAAGCTTCGAGACAAAATCTTTATGAATACCAATGAGGACGCCACCACCCCTAATAAAATCACTAGTTAGGGAGTTCATATCATATCTCATTATCAATCCAAGTTTCAATAATTACAATAAAAGTAGGTATAATTAAACATTGCAACATTACAATTATGAATTAAGAGAAGAAAGTTTAGTTCTAAGCACGAACTAGGATAGTATGGGCGGAAACGACAAGGAAGGCAGGTGTTAGTGGTGCGATTACACTTTGTTACCGTGAAAAAGTAAGTGGGGGAATCTAAGCGATAATCTATCATGCGATCCTAGCGAACACATGCCATACCACACATACGTAGCATCATGACAAAATAGACCTATTTTGTTATGCGTAGCATACTAGCATGTAGTCTGCGTATAAATATGTTGTCAAAACTATAAACTAGCAGCGTTTTAATCGCATAGATTCCCCCACCCTTGATATTTACCGTAACAATTTGTCTGCACGTATTAATTCGTCATTTCCAGTCCACACTATCTAAATTATCTTAGTTCGTGGTTCTAAGACCTCAACAATTCTATAAAATCCAAAAGTTGAACAGTTTAACGGAGAACATGTTGGAGAGCCTTTGTCTTTATAGGAGGAAAAATTCGGAATAAATGGTACTGTCTAAAAACGGTTAAAAGAACTGTTTTAGAATAGACAAAATTGAAATAGGTGTTGAAATATTGTTAAAATCCGTTTCACATAATATCAGAAACTGTGCTAATAGTCGTAATTAAATGTTGATTATTTTTTATATTTTACTTATTATTTATTGACTATTGATTGAATATCAGAAATTATATTAATAATTAGTTGTTTTTATTTTTTTTTACATTTTAGTACCTACTTATTATTATTGTGACTTATTTTTAGATTATTAACTATTGAATATTTTTAAATAAAAACTTTATTCTGAAAAAATTTGGTAAGTGTAAAAAATAATACGGGTAGGTACCCAGTGCCGGATCTAGAGAATTTGTCGCCCGGGGCAAAAATAATTGTAGCGCCCCTTTTTAAATTTTAATAAGCAAAAAAAAAAAAGGTCATTTTATTGAATTTTATTTCTTTTAGTTTTAAAAACTTTTATAAACCCACAAATGAAAGAACCATTTAAGTATAAATTTAAATGGAATAATCAAAAAAATTGGTTTTATTATGATTAGAGAAGATGATAAAGGTTCAAACGAAAAATCAAGAATGAATTGATCAGTTCATGTCGCACCTGGTACCTTCAGTTTTTTGCATACATAAGATAAGTTTTAACTGAATAGTTCTGGACGGATCAGTTAGTTTGAACGAAAAACTGAAAATGTGTAGGCACCTCTACATGTATTTTTATTACTTGTAATAAATTATAATTGTTGAAATTAAACAAGACTATAATATATAATAATATAGCTAAGTAATTATTGTCATACTATAGATTACTTAAGTATAGTAGGTAACAATTAAGATTAAACAAATTATAGCTAATATGATTACATAATAATATAATAATATGTTATTGCTTATCGTTAGATAGGTACCTACAATATATAGATACCTATAATATAATTTGGGACTTGTTTTATGCTTTTTATCATTAGGTATTCTAATGATTTTTTGTATCTAATTATTTAATAATTATAGTTAATTAATTTTGAGTAGGTACGTAAATATAAATATATACCATGCATCCATGCCACATAGAGCCATAATGATAATGAGGGCATTTTTTTGATGGCATTTACTTACCGGGATTTTTTTCGTTTACCGAACAATACAGAAGCGTCACTTGCCATACGGTCGGATACTGTACATAATTATATTATATTCGGTTACCGACTATCGGGTACGGTACATGACCATAGGAACTGTTTACTATTTTACGATTAAGGTAATAGCTACTCGTCTGGCCCATAAAGACGGCGTTCTCTATATCGACTGTGTGAAGTCATTTTAAGTTCAACACGGATAAGTTGGCGAACCGTGTCAAGAGGCATTACGCATTACTTTTTCGCTAGATTAAATTGTATATATTCTATAGATTGATAATTTTACTGCACTGGATAAGATAACCGCCGTTACGAAATCTTGACTATTCTGTTATAATTTCAAAATATTTATTCTTTTGATTTTTGTTTCTGTTAATTTTTAATTTATTCAAAATGACGAGTTGTTTAGTGTGTTGTAGAACCAGAAATAATATTTCGAAATATTAAAATATTTTCTTTTATAAGTATATATACATATCATTTAAACAATGATATCATTGGTACCTATTACAATTGCATTTTCTTCATTTCTTGATTTGTTTTAATAATTATTATTCAACTCTATGATATATAGGTACTTACTATTTAAATTATTTTTACAAAAATTACCTATTTCGACCTAGTCAAACGAGAGAGAGAGAGTAAGAGAGAGAGAGTGAAGAAGAACTAGGTACTATGGTTAAAAATTATAAATTGCAAAACATAGTGAAATCACTTTTTTCCGTATTGAATAGTTTTTTATTATAAATATAGGTACATTTTTTTTTTAAATTTATGTACCCACTTATGTATACTTAGTTACATACTTTACTTTACTATTTATTATATTAACTATAAAATTACTTTATTAATATAGGTAGAATTAATATACTGTATACACATATAGAATAATAATAATTAGTAAGTAGGTCTATCCACAGAGCATGGAATTATTAAATTAAAACATAAGTTATTATAATTATTATTATATATTGTATCACATTCTATACAATATTTTTAATCGTTAAAAGTGGCAGTATAGACTTCAAGTTTGTATGCCAACGCTGTCTCTATCTTAGGCCATGCGTACATTGGCGAGCGACGAGTAGCATGCCGAGATGTGCTGCAGTAGGTACCTAGGTATCTAAATATGGCAACTCGTCACTCCAATTTTATTCTCCGAGTAAGAACCATGTCAGTAAATCGCATGCTCATTTTGTTAGATAACCCAATATTACATAATAAAATTTTGCAAAAAAAAAAAAAAGGTTGGTAGTTCAATTGCCTTTTATTATATTTATTTTCTGCTAATTTTAATAACTATAATATTTGCTTTAATGAGGCTATGTATTGATTGTATCTAGAGAAGCTAATAAATAACAATAAATTGGTTTTTTTTTTTTATTTATCCATATATTATAGGTCAATACAACTTGGAGAAGAAAATATAACAAAGAACTACAAGACGAATTGGGAATTGTATCAGTTGTCAGCTTTATAAGAGGGCAAAGGATCCAATGGTTAGGACACGCGATGCGGAGAAGCGAGGACGATATAAGTAGAGCAAGCCTGAATTGAAAACCAATGGGAAAGAGACCTCGAGGTAGACCCAGGAAAAGGTGGATGGATGGTGTGGAAGAAGACCTTGGAAAATTGGGAGTACAGGAATGGAGGGAAGTAGTTCAGGACCGTGAAAAATGGAGAGATATTGTGATGGCGGCCAAAACTCTCAGAGAGTACTAAGTGCCAGATGATGATGATGATATATTATAGGTAATATACCTATATATAATTAATATTATTATATAGTTGATCCACCATAACGTTTATAATTTTATTTAACATACCTAGTTAATGTAAATATTTATATAGTAAATTAAACTTTAATAAAATAACAATATATATATATATATACATATAATATAATATATAATAATATATATATATATATATAATATATTATAATATATACACCCGTATGTTTCATGAGCGGCGAAATTCAAACGTTTGATTTGCATAGCGCCGCGCCGCTGCCCCTTAGCGCCACTGCAGTTCACCTCCGCTGCCGTCGACGCTCATCGCTCGCCAATGTACGTACTCTGATTTAAATTATAGGTACGTGTTTAAATTTTTTTCTGACGTGCCGCTCGCCTATGTACGCATGGCCTTACTCTATAGTCAACAAGAGATTCGCCAGCGTAAACCGGTGTGCAACACAGGTCCCGATTAATGATCTTGTTTCAGTGTAAAGATACACCGGTTTAGTTAGAAATTCGTGACATTAATCGATTTATCTCTTCCATAATTCTTATTATCAGTTATCACACATTATATAACATTCGTGGGTATAGGCATATTATAATATCGTTTTACGAACATTAGGACATTGGGTATAAAATATATAGGTAAACGGTCAACTAGATATTCGACCATATAGATCCCCATATATTTTGTAGATCTAACTGACCCAACAAAAGAAGATCTACTTGACATAGGGATCTAGTTGACCTATAACGAAAAAGAGATCTAATTGATAACAATGATTATTCAATGGGTATTATATTTTATTTTACAATAGGTATGAACTATTTTATACGCGTATAGTAGTCCATGAATTGTATAGTATTTAATATTTTAATATATTACCTATATACGTTTTATAAATATTATATACCTATATAGGTACCTACCATAGAAGGTAGAACCGTTCTAACCAGAAATTATTTCATGAGCGACAATACTTCTTGCGTAAAAAATATATACACCTCCTTCAAGGCCATAATCATAATAAGCATTTCTAACGAGTAATGACATTATTTAAACTCATTGGAGGAAAATGGAGATCTACTTGACTGTAGAGATCTAAATGACCTGGAAGATCTAGATGGTCGGGGATCTAGTTGAGCTATCACCAAATATATATGATATAAATACCTCTAAAATTAATTATTTAATGTGAAAATTTTAAACGGTAATGTAATAACAGATAATAAAAGGGGAAGTCAAGTTTGGGATGGGGACATATGGGGATCGGTATTTCTCGACCACCTTGGTACAGCTGCAGCGGTTGAAAAAAAGTAAACCGGTGAGTCCCGATTTTAAATTGGTGTAGTCCAGCGAATTTCTTTAAATTACATCCGTTTACTTTTTAGGGGAAATTTACACCGGTTTACGCTGTAGAATTCTGAGGTCTGGCCATCGCAAAATAGAGTGACTATACTTATACACACGTTATCTTAAATTGTGTATTTTGATTCTTATCGAATAAATTGTCACAGAATTGGCACCACGGAGTAAGATACATAGGGCTAGAAACGACAAGCCCGGAGGGTGGTAGAGGGCCAGGCCTCAAATGTTTTTAATGGTACAGGTAAGACACATCACGCATGACGTCATATAGTACTTAAGGGCCATTATTTACAGAATATAACGAAAAAACGATACTCATCAACTTTCACATAATCGTATTTTTACCGTTTTTATGAAATTGTTCTTTTTTTCATGCGTATATCGAAAATTAAAAAATGACCTCTCTCAAGTAACAAATAGATGCAATTTACTATCGGAAACAGGAGAACCATGTAACATTCTTTCTAATATAACTTTTAAGCACAGATATAAAAAAGCTAAATATTCCTCGCTTCGCTCTAAAAGGTAGAAATTATATATTGGATTGAATTGTTTGGATATTGGTATATGACTTATATTAAACAATGATTATTAGTTTATTATTTACTATAAAATAATTATTTATTGTAAGTACATTTAAAATAAAACTAAATATATTTAGATATAAGACTGGTTTTATCGATAGTTAATCCGGTACTTTTAATAGATACTTATGTACATATATTTTAAAAATGACATATTCTAAATAAAACTGAATAATTATAATATACTACCTATATAGGTACCTTCCTAATAATTAAAATATAAAACATTGTGCACATTTAAACTAATTAACTTTACAATATAGTTGACACGCCCAATAATATGCTTTGCATTAGAGATAGAAAGATAGTATATAAATATTCATACAGAAAAAATAATACAGATAAAATATTGAAAAAAAAACGAAAAACAATGGCTAATAACGAGTGCATGCATTGCATTCAGACGAGGCATGCAAAATGCTGTAGATAAATAATACATTCACGCGTATACACGCATTTACACACAACATATGAATATTTAGGTATTAAATGGTTATGATGGATCATGGGTATTATAACTAAGTAGATTTATTAATAAATTTATAAATTATAATATTTATTATTATTATTATTATTTATACATTTGTAATATATACACAAATTTGTTAAAATTTAAAAAGTAACTGGTAAAAAGTTAAGAATAGTAATTATTACATTAATCTTAAAAATATTTTTAGTTATTTTATAATGTCTAAACAACGATCAAATTTCATGATAACTGGTAATTATTATTTATTATTATGAACATTAAAATGTAAAATATCATGTATTTTATTGGATAAAACACGGAATAGGTACACAATACACATTCAATTAAAAAACTTTTTGTTTGTTACGTGAAAACTCACGAAGCTTTGTATTCTTCGAATTCAATATCAAAAGAATTTTCAAACTCATAAAATCTTGGCGATAACCTATTATAAAAACGTATAAATATGAAATAAAAATATATTTATTATTATCATTATTATAAAAATTAATATAATATAAATTTAAATGAATATTATTAAAGAACATCAAAATAATATGTAATCTGTTATTACAGCCTTAATTATTATCTACATTTGTATTCTAAAATAATAAATAAGATAACAAAATATAGATGATCTATATTCTATGCCAGTGGTTCCCAACTGTGCGGAGCGCCTTCCTTTGAAGGCTCAAACGCTTAACAGGGGAGGCGCAAAGTTTTTTTTTCACAATTACATACTGAAGAAGAAAAGTTAATCGATATTTCAACCGATTCTAATAATCTATTGATAATCAATCCAGAAACTTATAATTTACACAATAGGTATATGTATTATATATAATATAGGTATGTGATGAAGATTTCAAAGGTTTTTGACCACTTTTCAAAAATGTGTGAAAATAATTAATTTTGTGATTTTTATATAAATATATATTCGTTTTTTTAGGGTAGGAGTCGGTTAAAAATTTTCTAGTAAATTCATTTTTATTAGGAAATATAATCTAATTAGTACCTACTTTAATGAGGTAATTTTTTGAAAACATAGAGGAAAACTACCGAAATTGACCAAAAATGTTTATAAACCTGCCGAAGATAATATTATGCGGAATTCACTCATAATTGTTTATCTAACGCAATTGTTTTTCTAGGTACTCTTTCAAATATAAAATAATAACAATAAACTTTCCTATCTACGGAATATTTTCCACCATCTGTATTTTAACTTTTTTTTACTTTTAGCAATGAGAGGCATGGGACATTTTTTTCATTTTTAGGGAGGTGTGAACTATAAAATTTTGGGGACTGCTATACTATACAATATCCCTACAATATAATATACATACTCGTAATATTAAAACCTTATTTAGTTATCAATTATATTAATTTAATACCTATCTTAAATTCACTTAGATTTTAATCAATATTTTATTTATCCTCCCCCGTCCTCCCTGATAACACTTTCCACTGACCAGGGTCGTATTTTTTCCATGAGAGTCAATAATTCAAAGAAGGAGGGACAGTACTCTTTAATTGGAGACGTTTTAACTACTTTGTAATGTATTTTTAAATTTTAGTGCGGCTTTAAAAAAAGTTTACTATTTTTTTTTTGCTCATTAACGAATTATCAAACAAATTGACTAGTCCCAATAAAAGATTGATGATCAAAAAACGGCAATTTCTTCGGCAGGCGTCAAATAATAATTGTTTGATAATCATATTAATAATATTTTTAGCAGGGGCTTGTGTAATTTACTGATTTATAGCTGATTCACTATAAAATATTCCATACAAATCCAATTGAGTTTAAAATTGATGAAAGTCTCTTAAACACACCCATAAACCTTAGATAATTTGAAACTTACCCGACAAATACTTGCCGAAAAAATGTGAACCCAAGTTCACAGTTACCCATCGCAAATTTAGCACCTTATAAAAATACTGAAAGGTAATCTACTGATTTACCACCAAATGTATAAAACTTGTCAGATTTATTTTTAAATTTGTATAAATCAAGGTCTATCATACATGTAAGCATTCTCAAAATTTGGTCATTTATGTGTAATATTCAGCCGTAACATTAAATCAGGTGAATTCTCTTGATTTCATATTACAGTTGTAATATTAAACTAAGAATCACTACATTTTAAGAGCACATACATAGGTAATATAGTAGACCATGGCATATACCAATTTTAGAATAAATTAGACAAGTTTTGTGCATTTAGTGGCAAATCAGAAGATTCAACACCTACAAGTATTCTTATATAGAGCTAAATTTGTGACAACCAACAAATAACCAGGTATTTAAATTAGGTACTCTTTTATTCGGTAGGTATGTACCAGGTAGGCTTACAATTTTCTAAGGAGGTGTATGTTTAAGAAACTGTCACCAAGTTAACTCTATTGCACAACTACATCATATTTTATAGAAAATCAGCTATAAATTAGTAAATTGGGCAGAACCTAATAGGAGCGAAATTATTTTTAATTTTGGTTTTTTTATTACTATTATTATAAAAAAAATAGGTGGTACCTGCCTATATACCTAATAATATGTAATATATTATAGTGATTTTATTTTATTTATTAAGCAAAACTGTAATAAAATTAAAATTTCACAGAAAAAAAAAAGTAAAATTATTATAGGTACCTAACATTTTTTTTTCTTTGCTAGAAATTAGTCTAAAAATTTTAAATTTTATATTAAAATGCAATTGGTAATAGTTTATTTTTTAAAACAGGTTTTTATTTGCATTGTTTTTTTCAAATACCTTTATGTAATCACGTTATTAGCATATAGTTTTATATTAGTAATTAGGTAGGTATATCTCCAGATGCTAATTTATTATTTTCCAATAGGTAGGTGTAGGTAATTGCATTTCTAAATATTTATTCCAAAACATGTTTTTAGATTAAAAATAGTATTTTGTTTTTTATTTTATGTTGCCCCTCCCCTCTTGATTCTACATTTGACCTATGTCGACATAAAAAAAAGTATATAAGTTAACATATTTTAAAGGGTTTTTAAATCTGTTTTAAATAACATTTTGAATTTAGTGTTAATCCTTAAAATGACAAGATTTTTTTTTTATTAATTTAAACTGTTATTTTAATGTCTTTTTGATATTTAATTATGTTGTCATTACTCATTATTGGTTTGTGTTTCAAGGGTCATTTAATTATTTTAGAAATGGGTACAATTTATAAACAGGTTTCAAAATTGTCATGGTTAAATGAGACTAACCCATATGACCATATTCCATATTACATCTACCTCCTTACTACTAACCTACTAATAAATTAAATAAATACAATATTATTTTACACGGATCTATTAAATGCACATACCTATAGATATATAGATTTTAAATATTTACCTAGAATAATGATTCATTGTATAGTGACTTTTTAATATTTAAACAACTGATTTTGTTCATATAAATAAACTATACCAAGGGATGTACCTATCGTTTATCTGGCGAGTGCCAAATTTTCTTTACATATTTGAAAACTGTCCAATACATAGAGCCAAAAGCATTCACTTTTACTAGGATTTTACGTCATAAGTCTATAAAAATTATTAAAAATTAAGATGTAAGAACAATGAACATAAAATAAACAAAATAGTTTTTATTTATTAATATTTAAACTAAATACATCAAATATTATTGTACAAGTATTCTATACTTAATAACAAAATTAAAGTTATATTCTAAAATGTTAATAAATTAAGAATTAAGTTTTTTTTGGAGGTAATAATTGAAATTTAACAAAGTCACCCTTCTCTCGTCTTTGAACTACTCTGGAACAATCTTGAGTCATTTTAATGATTTCATCAGCAATCTCATTAGCTGTATCACCAGTAACTGTTATTCTTACTTCATGCATTTTAATTAACCATTTTCTAAAATTATTTATTTTTGAATCTAAATCACCCTGACCAATGCGACAACTTATCAATGCAGTTTTTTCTCCTTTTAACTTATTAAGTTTTTTTTCATCTTTAATTTGATGATTTTCATCTTCTTTAAGAAATTGATTTGATGTCATCATTTTGTACACAGGGCGCTGTGTTTTAGTATCAATATCGATAATTTTTACCAATTTCAGTCCTCGTCTTTCACACATCTTTGAAGCTACATCCATAGTCACTACAGATATATCTTTGTTGGGTCCCAATAGTGTAATTTTGGGCTGCGGCACCGTTTTTGGTCTATACTTATTCTTCGTCGGCATGTCATTGTCAATTTCCAATTTAATTTTTTTAAACTTCAAACTCTGACAGAGACAGATATTGGATGCAGGTTGTCTAAATGCATAAAGCGTACTAGCCGCAAGTTTCTTGAGCATCATCGATCGTTTAGGTGTTATTAAACAGAAAAAATTGGGTAGGTAGTTTTTAAAAACAATATAAAACACCACAGCACACGGAAGAAAACAAAACGTTGATAATACAGAAGCGAGACTGCGAGCGGTTCTTATCAATAATTATTTGTTTTCGACAGAGATAAAAGACAACATTTTATTTTTCACATCGGCTACTTTTCGTCTAATAATAGATATAATTTCCATACCTGGCTTTTCTTTCCCAGGCATGCGTCTGTTCGTTTCTTTTGAGAACGAACGGAAGCCGGTTAGAGACTATAATGAGCTTGCCAGACGCTTGTGCGGACATAGTACCGTCTTAGAGGTCGATGAATGATTGAAAGAAACACAAAAAAAAAAAAACTAAATATTTTCCCCTGACACTAGTGTTTGTACGTGCGATACCGTGAAGACACTGGTCGGACTTTTGTTTTTATCGGCTACCTCTAAAAGCTTCTCCCTACCAACTCACTCGAGCGAAATAATAATAACACGTATATAATAATTTTCTTAAGAGTTAAATTTTAACACAGCATAGGAATAGAGTAGGGATGGACCGAGTGTGGATACATGTACACGACCTGAAACGACGATCGTCCGCCGGCTGCGGCGCGCGCGATGAACTCATTTCGGTTTGATTTTGGTCGGGGCGGGGAACGCGGCCCGGAGGGATACGCACACGATCAGCTGCTGCTTCTGTTGATACCATCATCCAAGGTCGTCGTACAAAAAGTTTAATCGACGACAACGTAGCATAAGGCAAGTTGCACCGCAGAATTATTAATATATGATAATAATATTGTGGTTACGCCGGAATTTCGATGAGTTTATTCGTATTATTGTTTTTTTTTCCGACCGTCGAAGTTCCGACGGAGAAATAAAACTATCCAACATTTTGTTTTCGATGTACTTACTATATTTATGTAAACCGTTATATTCTTAAATGTACATTTTATGTAAATAACATTAAACATATTGTATACATAATTCATTGATAATAAATATATTATTATAAAGATCTTTATTATCTATAATACAATTATAATTGCCTATGCATAATATAACCAGTATATCATAGGACGTACATTATAATATTATACATTGTGTATACTATTATCAATAATGAAAACAATTTAACAATTATTTGTTTAAACTATATCATTTATAATATTGTCAAATATTTAATCACATATATTATATTATAGTTTAATACTTACCACCCTAAGGCTTAGGAGTGGGGACAAATACAGTTATTAGATGCTTTTGTACGAGATTTTTTTTAAGTAAATTAAACAGGTTATGACAACTTGCTTATTCTGCGACGACCAAAATCTGTATTTTTTGTTTATATAATACGTATGTATTGGTATAAAATATAAAATATTTGAAAAATGGATATTTAAAGGACAGAAGTATAATGTATAGCATATTACATGTACTATTAAAATATAATAAAAATTAAATAATGATAAAATAATATTCATTGATAATATCTAATAAACAAGATAACTATTAATTTATACTAATGCATAAAAAAATACAATTTTGAAGCAAAAAAGTCTTGGCTGTTTGACAAATTGGTGTTTGGGAAAGATGATAAAATTATGAGTACCTATCTACCATTTATACATTTTAAATTTTTCAGTAAAATATCTTGTAAAAAGTCAGAGACCAACGTGTTTTTTTGTCAGAAAGTACAATGATAATTCCCAGATTTTCATTTTAATTACCTAATTAAATTAATTGAACGTTCCAATTTTTTTTAAAGTAATGTTGCCTATGGTAGTTGTGAGTTGTGAAACCTGAATTGTGTCAACATTAACAAACAACAAATATATAAATATAAAAGATAATCTGATAGTAGTGATAATAAAACAGTACCTCAAATGTATATAGAAGTTATATTTTTCATGTTCAATATTATCACAAAATTAAAACATTCTCATTGTACTTGCATTTTTTTATTATTAAGTCATGACAAATGTAATTTTCATGTCAAGTATATAAGTAGTGTTGCCAAGGTTGACTTCCTCAATAAATTTAGTTCATGACTTTATTACCTATTATAATGATGTCATTAAAATTGCTAAATGTACTGTAAATGTAAATATATTGTATAGATTGTGCTTAAATAAATACTTAATAAAAATAAAACAAGTTCGGAAAAACTACTCTGCAAACATTCCCGGTTTTTAAACGTAGGTACCTACCTATTTTACACAATTAACTATATTCCACAAAAAAATTTAAAACAATTTGTTTAACCTACTGTAATTATGTATAGAAACCTAAAACCAACAAAACTAATAAAACATTTAAATATTGACAATGGTAACTATGGCAACAAATTGTAAGGACAAACAAACGTTGGATATTAGAAAAAAACTATCTCTTCAAATATATTAAAATCCAGGTTTCTACTTCCCTAGTAACTATATGACTATTTAATTGTAAGGATAGTCAATTGTCAAATCAACAATGTTTCTAGTGACTGTGTACTAGTATAACTATAACAATGAATCAATAGAACAGACAGAAGGGGGTATAAGATGTCTGATGAACTTATGTTCAGAAAGCTAAAATGAAATGTAAAAATAAAGAAACCAAACACATAGTAAATAAAGGAAGTAATAGTAAGTTGTGAATAGAGATAGAAATTTAAGCTTAGGTGGGCTTAAAATATGAAAACTTCTCAAAAATTAGTAATTGTGGGAAAGCATTAATTTGAAGTACTATTATTATTACTTTAAATAAAAGCCAGTGTTAATTTCATCAAACGTGTTGAAAAGAACAAGAACTATAAATGTTTTTCATGTGATATGAAATTTATTAGACTGCATACTTAATGATAGCTCTTAATAGTTAATACTTAGGTAGATCATTATTTTAAAAATCATGTTGACATTTAAATTAGTGATAATATTTTATTTGTTATGTAAAAATTAACTAAATAGTTTATACTTGTTGTAATAAGTACAAATGTCATAAAATGGCATCATATTAAATGATTTCTCGTATATATATATTTTTTTATTAAAAATGTGTTTTATTGCACTTAAGTTGTTTAATAGGTTATAAAATGTATTACCAAAAATGTATAATATAATATAATATAATGTAATATACCTATATAGCCCTATATCAAAATATTTTATTTACAAATGTGTGTGTACCATAAAGATACAAAATGTTAATATTTACTAACTACGACAAGGAAAAGTGTAGGTGCTTAATATTATCACAAAACGGTTCTGGGAAACATTGGTCTTGCCATGGTATCTTGAATGATAGATTTTTCATGTACTTTAGACATAAAGAATCCATGTTGTAATACACCAATACGAACATCCATTTCCATAATATCTGCCCTAATAGTTGTTATTGCTTTTTTTATGTTTATTAATGGTGCTATAATTAAATATTTTGATTATCAGTTAAAATAAAATAAATCAATAAAACAATACTTACTTCCATCAGTCATACTTGATCCTCTTTCATCCATTTCTTGTTTAACAATTTCTAATTGTTCGGTTATTTTTGATAAAGTATCCTGTCGTTCAACAATACCATTGCTAATAGATTTATAATGTTCATTGACTCGTGCTAGTTCATCCTAAAATAAAATAAAATCATACTTCTAATTTTTTAAATTATATTATATATTTATTATTTTTCTTTATACCTGAGAATTACGGTATTCTATTAAAAGGTTATCTAAAGAACTGTTTAAGTACTGTTCTCTACTATAAACTTTTTCCATTGTTTCTCCTAATGCATTACAAAGATTAGTCAAAAGTGGTTTAACATTTTCTATGGATAAATTCATCATAAGCTTATGTTCTTTCATTTGATTCAAACTTGTGCGCCAATCTTTGTAATCTAAAATCATATTTAAATTATTATATTATTTATTTATTTTATTTAGATGGGCGGTTGCCCAATTAAAATATAAATATATTAATAGTATACAATATTATACATGAAAAATAAAATAAAAATTAGGTATATACTCAATATATATTTACTATATATAATATATACTACTATATAATATATTATAATATATTCCAAGGGTATAATTTTTTTTGTTTTGCATACTTTGTGTTAATTTCTTTGTATATTTAAAATTTTTTTCTGTGGTATGTCATAAATTTAGGGCAGGGATTTTGATGCAATGTCATTTTTAGCTGGTGTTTTAAAACATTGCTTCGTAAGTGGAAAATGTGTTTTAGGTAATACTGATTATTTCAATATAATTTTTATTTTGCTATAATATAATAGTATTCTAATATAGACCTAACTGACACAGTCTGAACATTAAAATTTGACCAATATGCCTTAAGTTTGCCACCACTAGGTAATAGAAGTTGGTAAAACTAAGAATATCAATGGAAGATAATTTGATGGCATAATATACTGTAATGCTTTTTTAGCATTAAGAATATTACCAATTATGCCTATAACATAATTGCTATATGTATAGCAGTGTTCATTTTCAAAATTATGGTTAATTAAAAATTATATTTAAAGTATTCTATTACAAAAAAAACTAAAGTATAACAATATTACATTTTTGATGTAATTAAAAGTAGCAAAAATAACAACCAGAATGTTACTCCCATCCGACACATAATCCAAGACCCCACAATTTTTCTCCATACAAATGTGTGGACAAGGCTTAAGAAAATGTCACACCCACATTTGTTGTCACTGTTTATCTAATGAGCAATATAGAATAATTTATGCCACTTACAATTTAATGTATAATTTAGAAATTAAATACACATAATAGAAAATACTATTTTCGAGTAAGTATCTCATAACCATTATGAAAAATTATGTTAGATAAAATTTCGTCAAATGATATTTTATAAAAATGCTACAAGACCTCAATAAATAATATTCTTTTTAAATTTGGTAATGGTTAATTTCTAAATTTTAATTTTAATATGAAATAATATTTATATAATAATATAATATATTCAAAATTATTTTTATGTTATGTTTTTCAAAAATTGTGATTTTAATATAATTATTATCTCTTTAAAATTAAAATGTAGAAAAAACAGACAAGAGAAAACATGAATGATTTAATTTTAAACTCTAAGCGGAGCGAGGAATCTAGGTTTATTGGTTAGAGGTACAATGATTATTATTTTTTTTTTTTTGACCAGAAGATTTCATTATGTGTTCATGAATGTAATAAGAAAACATATTCATGTGCCACGTGTACCCCCTTTAAGTAGTAAATTTGAATAAAAAAAACTGGAAAAATCAGGTTATATTCACATAATTTTGAAAAAATTTTAATTGAAAATGGTAGGTATGTATTTTAATATTATATATGATATACAATTTTCTAAAATCTTTACAAATGTTTTTTACTAAATTTATGTCTAATGGCCACCAAGATTTTGAGAACTTATATGAAAATCTTTTAAATCTACAAAAATCAAGATTCCTTAGCATTTCCTTTTATTTTTGAAGTATTAATTTGTTCCATAATTATGAATAGTCAAAATTAAATTTAGATTAATCTAAAGAGGAAATGATAATGAATTAAACTTTTTGTTTTATTTTATTTTACCGACTTGTGCTTGTAAGTTTTGAGAATAGTTTAAAAGCTCACATACACTAATTTCATTAACTTCTCAAACCCTAACATGCCTGTTATAACATTTTTAATAAATTGACTATATAATACTCTTTAGAAAATGATATACTGAAACCCATATATTACAGCGAAATTCCATTCACAATGTTTTATTTGAAATGATTTATCATTGCTTTAAAATGCAATATATCAACCACCAGTATCCTATTGATGAGTGAAATGTTTACCCCTCACTGACTATTTTTTTTTTAATTTGTTAATTACTAAATTTAATACTTAATAAAATGACAAAACTGTATCAATTTTACTGTCGAGTGGTTAAAATGCGTAGTTAGACACATTAGGTCCCCGGTTCGATTCCCAGGTAGCAAATGAGAATTTGGTAGCTTTTGGTCTCTGGTGTAAACTAACCATAATTACTAAACCCATCCAATAATTTGGTAGCTATACTTGCTGTGGCTATCAAGAGTCATCTTTAACTCCCCTAATATATGAAGGTGCAAACCTGAGCATATTAGAATTTGTAAAATAAGTGTATGTAAAACTATTAATTTTTTATCAATTCTACATAATATAAATTGCCTATATTGCCTATTAAATAAAGAAAGACAACAATTAATTTGAGTATGCAAATGTTGTTTTAAATACATATTATTTATTTAAATGTAATTTATAGGACTGTGAATTTAATACAATAAATAATTGTCAGAAATGCATACACTTATACATTAAAAAATTACAAAATGTGCACTAAAAATTCATAAATAAGCAAAAATATACACTAATAAACTATTAGGTTAAAAAACGTAATAGGTAGTATGTAAAAATATGCACAATAAAATGTTTTTATTTTTAATTAAATATTTAGAAAAACATATTTTGTTATTTTGCTTAAAGTTTAGATAATACTACATACACGCATGATACCTCCTATATGTACATTGTGGCAGTGATGACAAGTGCGGAATAACAGTATAAAATTAATTTTTTAGTAGCAGATAAAACCATGCAATTACATTAAATCTAGAGGCCTAGTATTATAAACTAGTAAATTTAAAATTATGTACCTAGCTTAATTGTTACTCGTAATGAAGGCAATACTTGTTCTAATTCTAAATTCCATTCCTCTTTATTGGTCAATGGAATTTTCAAATTCTCATTTGTTTTATATGATTTTTGTTTTTTAATCTAGAATTTATCTTTGTATTAGGAATTGAATCAAATTTACCATGCTTATTGTTTATATATTTTACATACTATATGTTTATTTCATAAATGTACATAATGTATGGCTTAAGAATATTGGTACAATTGGAAGTTGTCAGTTGGACTTGGTATTGAATTGAAGTTCACTGAATTATGAACAATGTACATTTTGTGATATTGTGTTACAGGTATTTTGTGAAAAAATGTACCATAATGGTTTGATGGGAGGGAGGGTGGCACAATTAATAAGTCATTTATGTAGAATAATGGCCATGGTTAAAATAATAATGATTATTCTTAATCGATTTATGTGAAGCCCAGATTATGAAATTATAAACACTCAGTGCTTGAGCATCATAAATTGTAAATCTTTAAACATAAAAAAGTTATTACAATACTTAGATACCAAGTCTGACTAACAAATTTCTTTAATTTAAAATTGTACAGACATTCTTAATTTATTGAAATAGATTTAGAACAAAATCATCTGTTGTTTTTTGTGTGTTGTCATTTATTAAAATGTGTAAACCAGGATAATTGTTATATCATTACGCAATCCATAAAAATAACTGTATATTGTAAATATTGTAAAATATGTAGTTTTAAAACTATAATATAACAATTTTCAATAATTATATTTTACACTTAATTGATTAAATTATGAATACTGCACTTTAAAAAAATTAACATAAATAAATGATATTTTTAATTATTTTAAGTATGTATTAATAAATTATAGAATATATATTTATAGGTATATAATATAATTAATCAATCAATAAAAAAATTTATTTTTTCCTAGATGTAGTATACTATTTATACTCTATTCACATTAAGAATCATTCCGGATAGTAACAGATTTTGTTGGCGGCAATCTTATGATATCAACCGTTTCATACATATATAAGTAAGTAATACATGACGTGGTGTGACAATGTACAGAACAAATGCGTCCCAATGTACTGTATGCCTGTCACCAAATAGATACAATTAAAGATGTTAGCTTGGTAAATTTGTTTAGTTAATATCAATTTGGAGCTAAAAAATTTAATTTAACAAAAATTTCTTACCAATAAAATTTACATAATTATGTGTAATACATTTTAAGTTATTTGTACATGTTCACTGTCAATACTAGAATGCTATGATGCTTTAGTCAATAATGGTGTATAAAACCAAAGGGTGTATATAGGTAGAAATCAGCTGCCCGGGACAGTTTTTAACATGAATAGAGTACCTATATAGATTGTCGCACAAAATAACTGTACCATTTTGAGCATATAAACGAGTGATAAATCGCTACAACTGTCAGCAGCTACACCTGTCCCATGTGAGAAGGGAGCACTAAACGAAGTAGGGTGTAGGGATATGCTAGACTGACCTGTTTTCATTAAGATGTGGTATCGTTCTTTCGTGAGACAAACTATAAATATGAATAATATTGGGATTTTATCTTTTTCCTTTATGTAAATTTAATTTAAAAAAAATCAAGGCATGGTAAATTAGATTTAAGCCAAATTAATTAAACATACGATTAATAAATTTACCTTATTTAAAACAGATAAATCATTAATATCAAGAATATTTTCTTCATTTTCATCAGAATCTGTCCATACCATTTCTTCTTCAACGTGTTCCAATAAAAGTTCTGCATTATTTTCTGGTAATTCTTCCATTTCATCCTTTTCAAACTGGAAAATCGGTCTAGAAAAATTAAAATTAAAATTTATAATCAAATAAAAATAATATTTAGGTAGGTAATACTTTTTATAAGGAAAATTATTTTTTTTCAAAACCAATTCTGCGAGAACATTTAAAATATCTATGACAGGTTTTCCAAAACCTTGTTTTAACTGATTGAGTGGGAAATCAAAAAATAATTCCTAAAAATAATAAAAAGTTATATATTTCTTTTTTATCAAAATATTTGTACCTATACACAGCATACCAGTTCTACAGAAGACTCTAATATATTATTAACTATTGAATTTGGATCATCATATTCTTGGGGTTGTTTTAAATTTTTACCAAGTTTACTCAACAGCCATACGGCTAAAGATACAAACATATAAAACTGTTCTCCAGAACTTGTTTGTAAAGCAAAATAATGTCTAAAACATTAATAATTTTATTAGTTATAATTATCATTTCATATTTTATAAATTAATTTATTCATTATACCTATTAATTGGTCTCATTTTCAATGATTGCACAACATACGTTTCATACTCCAATAGTATTAATCGATCACATAGGGTTTCCATATCTAAAAAATGTTGATATGAAACATTTTCAGATCGATTAGTAGACCGACTACGATTTGAATCTACTGATTTAATATCCATATTTATTATTTCTGTCAAAAATAAAATGATAGTTAATATTAGGTAGATACCTCAATTATTTTTCTATAATCCTTACAAAGGTTTTATAAGTTACCGGCAGAATTCAAAATCAAAAATGATTTAACACATAATTTCATCTCCCACATTTGAAAAATAAAAAATTATAACCTACGTATTTTTAAATACATGAAATATAATGTTAAATAACTTGATACCGGAAAAGATTTAAGTAAAATGATCAAAATAATAAAACGTAATTACAAATGCAATTCATAGGTGTTTTAAGTGTTAACATAGTAAATAGATGCTAAATAATTATTATATTCTTTATTATTTCATTTTTAAAAAAAATTGCTCTCTTTTGTATTTCTTATCTTTATTTTGATTGGGTAAAATATGATAGTGCGCATGCGCGTATTTAAAATCAATACATTATCGATGTCACAGTACATTAAATTATCGATTTTCTTATATTCAAAAAAATGCGCACGCGCTATGTGTGTAGAATTCATAAGCTGTATTGAATTTTTTCTTTTGCTTTTCTATATCCCAATCTGTTTTTTAAATTTTTGTTCAGTCAAAATATCATTCACTGTAAATGAAAAAATATGTAATTAATTATTAATTACTAATGTTTATATTTGTATTTAGTTCTAATTATTCACAAATAATTAAATTCAGCCTCTATTATTTATAAATGCAAATGTATATAAAACAATAAATGATACACCTATCGCCTATAATAAGGATTTTATTTTGTAAGTATTGATTTATGCGTATGATTATTGATTATTAGCATAAATTAAACATTAATAGTATTATTAAATATAATGATTTATCGTAAACGTGTGTTTTATTATTATAATAGGTGACAATAATGGTTGAAGAAATGGACTCAACGGGTGGTGCTTTGAATAGTTTATTTTCATTCACCAGTCCATCTGTAAAAAAATTATTAGGATGGAAACAGGGAGATGAAGAAGAGAAGTGGGCTGAAAAAGCTGTAGATGCATTAATGAAGAAATTAAAGAAAACTAAAGGTGCAACGGAAGACCTACAAAAGGCTTTAAGTTCACCAGGTCAACCAAGTAAATGTGTCACTATACCGAGAAGTCTTGATGGTCGATTACAAGTAATTTTATATTATTTGTTAAATATTATAAACTTTTTTTAAAATTTAATAATCTTAAAGGTGTCACATAGAAAAGGTTTACCACATGTAATATACTGTAGAGTATGGCGATGGCCGGATCTTCAATCTCATCATGAGCTCAAAGCAGTTGATCACTGTCAATTTCCATTCTCTGCTAAACAGAAAGATGTCTGCATAAATCCATACCATTATCAAAGAGTTGAAAGTCCTGGTAAGATAGAAAGCAATGTCTATTATATTAGGTAGATATTTAACTTATTTATACATTATATACTTTCCCCTTGTAGTTTTACCACCAGTATTAGTTCCTCGTCAAAGTGAATATGCACCACAGCAGCCATTACCACAATATCAGCCACCAGTAGATGTTGGCATGCCAATTAATGTGTCAATGAATACTGATGGATTTCCTGAAAGTGTCTTACCTATCAATCAAACTACGTCTAATGGTCCTAACCAAATTTCATCTACAAATAATATGAATCATTTTCCGGATACATCTCTAATAGGTACCTATAAGTATATATATATATTATGATTTAAAAATTGTTGCTTCCAAAATTAAGGTACCTGTAATATATACTATGTAAGTTTATTTAATTTGTATAAATTGTATTTCCAGATAAATACATATATAATTAATATAACATTCAAAATAACTAGGTATATGAAATTAAAAACAATTTATTCCGAACATTAATTATTATTTATTTATAGTTTCTAAATCAATATTTATAACCATATTAATATCAATATAATAATATTCTTATGTCCAAAAAGTGGGAAAGAAAATATTAACTAAAAAATCCGACTAGTATCCTTACTAGCAGAAGTACTTTGCTCATCAGGTAGGAAAATAGAGGTAGATATATTGAATTTAAAAGCAATGATATATCAAATTTTGGTAAATCAAAATTTCCAGAATAATATTCTGTTTGATTTAAGAAAAGTATAAAAACTAAAAATAACATTTATAAAAATACAATGACAAATATTTCAAGTTAAAAAAATATATATATATATAATCACAGAAAAAAATTGACAATCATAATAAAAGAATCACTCTATATAATATATAATAGTATAATATAATATTTCCAAGTTATTTCAACTACCCACAACAATATTTATTGGGTTTGAAGATATTTCAATTTAATATTTATAAGAAAACAGAATACAATTATCTTATTATATTTGTATTATTACTGCATTTAAAATTATTTTTAAATGTTAAATCCAATACATAGTAGTAGAATCAAAAAACTTCCGTAACTTATTAGATGGCTCACTTGCTTTTGTGGGATCACGAAAACATCCATTACGGAAATGATACGATTGTGTAAATTACCTAAAATCAGTAAATTATGCCTAATTTTAAATGTAATAATCTCCAAATCGATAAGAGATTCATATTTTATTCTAAAAATAAATTCCGGTAACTTTTTGATCCTATTATGTGTATGTGTCCTTCACTATATACAGTAGTGGATTAGAATAGGGACACAGGGAAACGGAGCTACTCATCATTTTTTTTATGTTTAACAGCGTACCCTTTTATTTATTTATCAAAGAACATAGCGTCCTTTTTAATTTTTTAAATGACAATTTTATTTGGAAAAATAATGAAATTACGAAACGACTGTTTTTTGTCTTTATTGCATAATAGGTTTTAGTTAATATCACAATATAAAATTTTTAATAGTTGATCTTATTAAATCATATTGGTATCATAGATAATAAATAATCTTCATTATTCATGAATGTCTAAAGCCTAATTTATTAGATAGTTGTTTACATTTAATTTTGTTAGTGGATTGGCGATTTGCGTTCTACTTCTTACTACCACTAATCACCATGTTTTGAATTTTCTGTTGTATAGTCGTTTTTATTCTTATTTTAGTTTACGATTGCCATGTCACACCCCCCCCCCCACCCATCAAAATGTGCTACTACCAAAAGTTATTATAAATCAGAAAGTAACAATGTCAGATACTTCAAATGTGTACTTTAGTGCATACAATAGCACTAATAAATTACAGACTTATGCTTTAAATTAATAGTATTCCCTAAGTATTTGAAATATTTTACAAAATGTGTCACAAATACTTTTAGAATACTTATTTTTTTGCTAGATTTCAATAACAAAAATAGTAACTACTTAATTATAATTTTATTATATTCAATTATTTTTTTCCCTGTGTAATTGAATATAGTCATACAATCGGAAATACACACCTACTTATTAATTATAAATTATACTTAAAGTTCAATATTGTTTTTATTATTTTAAATTAAACTTAATCAATAAGCATTATATTAAAATCAATGACTTACTATTAGTGCAATTTTTTTTTTTTTATAATAATTGGTATTATATATCTGTATAAGATCTCATATCACTAACCACTGTAATTACTAAATTTATTATAATGAAATAATATCAATAAATATAATACTTTCAAACTATTTATTTAAAATTGGAAAATAACATTACTGTTTTACTAAATATAGTTGAAAACAAAATAAGATAATATATACCTAGATACTATAAAATATTATGTACTTATACACAAATATAATTTACCAAGGAAAAACAATAAAATTATTTTTATAAATGCGATTGAACCCTTATAAAGTATTTGGAATATTTGTAAAAAGTATTCAAAATACTGTATAAATACTTTAAAAAAAATGTATTTAAAAATATTTGGAATACTTAAAAGTATTCTGAATACAGTATTCCAAATACTACCCAAGTCTGATAAATTGATATATTGTAGTGTAATTAACAAGATACAATTAACAAAACTTTTTGACCATTCATTAATAATTTATTCAAAAATTTATTGAAAAATGTATAAAAACTAAATTTTGGTCTATATCTACAGCTTTCTTGGTAATTAATTTAAAAGGAATAAATGTTCAATTCTTTTGAAAGAGAATTCCCTTAACTATGCTTTCTTGAAAATGTATAAGCTTACATTGATTTAAAAAAAAAAAATTTATATTCTATTTATGTTATATAATAATCTAAAAATATTTTTAAAAATTTCCTTCAGTTGAGAAACTATAGATACAGGGTGTTTGAGACAAAGTTCTTCATGGCTTACTTTTTGCTTAATATGTCCCGGAACACTAAGTTTTGAACTAAGCCCAGAGTCAGTCCTTATTTTTTTACAATTCAACCACTGATTAAATATAAAGTATATACCTACCTACCTATTTAAAAGTATGAATATGAGTTGATTTTTTTTGTTATATAATTATTATAAGGTAGATTGTTTCATCAATGTGTAACTTTAAACCTACTCATATATAAAAAAATCTATCTGAAATGTCCTTTTTTAAAAAAACTCAGTCAATAATGTATAGTTATAGATGGCAAGGAGTATTTGGCATTGCAAAACATACTATTTCCATGTTCCACTTTTTTCAATATTGATGTTTTTTTGTTACACACGATTAGACTGTCATAGAGAATGGTAGTACGTTTTGCTCTATTTTTTGAAACGAACGAACTATTTATCATGGAAAATACAAGATTTTAACATAATTTGGAAATAATGACTTTTGTTCTAATTTTGCCTTTGGAAATAATGTGTTTTGACGTTATTCATGAAGTTTAAATTGATTTTAACAAAGAAAATAGTACATTTAGACAAATTTTTTTTTACTGTAAGAATGAATATATAACTCAATTTTGTTAATAGTACACTTTGCATTATCGCCCACAATTAAGAAATTCCAAAAATACACAATTTTTCAAAATCTATTTTTTTTTTTGCCATATTTAGTAGTTTTTCTTTATATGTATATTGAAAATGTGAAAAACGGTCTCTTCAAAGTACCATTCTTACCATAATATGCTACTAGAAAATGGGTGTTATATAATAATATGATTAAGTCTTCTGGTTTGGCAATTTGCTTCTAGAAAAAAATAAACATCATTGTAGTACTAATAGCATCCTCGCTCTGCTCAGAATCTGAAATATCCAGATTTATCATAAATGTTTAAGCTGCAATTTACATATACTCAAAACTAAAGATGGGACAAACTCAAAATTTATTTGTCGAATCAAACTATGAAGTTCAAGAACCAAACGTTTAGTTTTAATGTCTAATCCGAACTTTAAAATGTGCACCAGTGATACTCAAAGAAATATTTAAGAAAAAATAATTTTCAAAGTATAAAGGTCTATATATATTTTTACTATGAAATACTTCTTTAAAAACATAAATAAGCAAAAATGGTAGTTTGGTTAGTTTAATAATAAACTAAACCCATTCGAAAATATTTTTTTTGTTTTTGAATATTTCATCCAAGTTAGAACTTAATTATGAAGTTTGGTTAAACTTTTTACTACTTAAGTTCGAATTTTCAAACCCAAACCCAACTATTGATGTTCAGTTAAATTTTTAGAATTTCAAACGGTTTGACCCACCTCTACTGAAAACATATCTGGGTTCAATCATTTTACTAGTTATTTATTGAAAATGTTATGTTTGTATATTATTTTATATTTCAGAGAATTCTTCATTTTCTTCACCAGATG
Organism: Pemphigus obesinymphae; assembly: GCA_025469235.1. NCBI lineage: Eukaryota > Metazoa > Arthropoda > Insecta > Hemiptera > Aphididae > Pemphigus > Pemphigus obesinymphae. The sequence continues at coordinate 27,390 of JAIPRL010001724.1, read as the reverse complement.
ATCCAAACAAAATTAACAACATTGAAAAAAATACAAACTTAGAAGACCTTGATGGTATCCCAATAGTTTATCAAGTAATACTTTTATTATTTATTGATTTAAATTTAAGGGCTTGGTGCAAAACCAGTGAAATTCAACTTATATTGATGTATAAATACATACATTGAGGAGTTGACTAAAATAAATATTTTTCTAAGAAACGGACATGTCCATTATCTCATTTTTTTTTTTTTAAATACCTATTGCAAAAAACAACTTTTTTTTTTTAATAAATATTAGTAATTTACTTTTTTTTTTTTATCTAAAAAGATTCCTAAAAATAAATCCTGCATTTCTTCGCCTAAGACAGATTTTATCAATTTTCGAACATTTGACCAGTTTTTGCACCGAGCCCTTTAATTATAATAGAGACTTTTATAAAATGTAATAAGGGAAATAAGATTCAGTTATCTTGATATTTTAAAACAAAACTACGTTTTTATAAGTTTTAAATAGTACTTATTAACGGACCTACTATGTATATTATTAAGTGAATTTAAGAATAATTATATAATTAAAAAACTTAGTTTATGATTTTACTTATATAATATTCACATAAGTAATAATTATTTGCTTTAATTTAGGTATTTTATAAAACAAAAATAATATTGTTTCCTTCAAAAAACCTTGACAAATCAAAATATTGTTTTGATACAATGATATTCGATAATCTGTTAAAATTACACGATTATTATAATTTTTTGTGTATGCAGAGTAATTTTAAAGCCAATTGCTTATTGTTTTATTATCACTATATAAGAAAATACTACTTCCCTTGAACTTCAACTTATCAGTGTTTCACTGTATTTTACAGTTCACTATTTACCTAAGAAAAAAAAAATATTTTACATAAAATAATTACATTTATTTTGTTTAATAAATATTTAATATTGAAAATATCTAATTTAATTATTTGCAATTAACACTGAAATATATATATATATATTTTTTTTTTTTTCAGGAACAACCTTGTTGGGCTAGTATAGCCTATTATGAACTTAACTCTAGAGTAGGTGAAGTATATCAATGTCATTCTCCTCATGTGATTGTTGATGGTTTTACAAATCCCAGAAATGATTTAAATCGATTTTGTCTTGGTCAATTATCTAATGTAAATCGTAATTCAACAATTGAAAATACCAGACGACATATAGGCAAAGGTATATAATATGTACATGTTAAGAAAGATTTAATGAAAACTTGTCCGCCTCGTGCAAGTTTGAATTATATAGCATTACCCAAAATAACGTGGTATACCTTATACGCGTAGGACAATATTCAATAAATATTGGTGCAATTGTATGCAAACTCAACTCGACAATGCTCTTTCTTAATGTATAATAAATGTAGATATATACACTACATTATTTAATTTAAATTTATATATATATATATACATATATATTAATAATTTAATATTTGTATATATATATATATAATTATTTTAGGTGTTCAACTTTATTATGTTGGCGGTGAAGTTTTTGCTGAGTGCTTATCAGACTCGGCTATATTTGTTCAATCACGCAACTGCAATCAACACCATGGTTTCCACCCATCTACTGTATGTAAAATACCACCAGGTTGTTCATTGCGTATATTTAACAATCAAGAATTTGCTGGTCTATTATCACAATCAGTCAACCATGGGTTTGAGGCTGTTTTTGAATTAACCAAAATGTGTACAATTCGTATGTCATTTGTTAAAGGATGGGGGGCTGATTATCATCGTCAAGATGTCACTAGTACACCCTGTTGGATTGAGATACATTTACATGGACCTCTACAATGGCTTGATAAAGTGCTAACACAAATGGGCAAACCTCATGATGCTATAACATCACATTCATAATATTTTAAAGACTGTTTTTGTAATTTAAATAATTGAATATGTGTCCTATAAAAGTAATGGCCGTTATTTTAAATATATAAAGTATCTCTATTTAGTATTTTATAGATAAATATAAATTTAATATAGGTACTCATATTTTGTAATTTTTTATTTATTAAAATAGTTGTTTTAAATTATTTCGTGGATGAAAATATCTATAAATTTATATTGCATGGAGAATTTTAAAATAAAACAAATATTTCATGATATGCTTTTTGGTTAAATTCATATTTTAAATAATTTTAGTTTGTTTTAATTTTTTTAACAAAAAACTTTTTTTAAATATTTTTAATGCCTAAAAGAAATAGGGAATAATGTCAATAACAATAAAAGTGAAGAATGGACAAGATTATGGCCAATTCCCAATTTTATTAAACCTATTATTGGAAAAGTGTTTCAAGATGTATAGTAAAAATCAAAAACTAAAATATCTTAGTTTGTGGTAAAAAGGAAGAAGCTGAACAAGACCAGACTAGTACTAACCTGTTAATGATTACAGATGATATAGTTATCATGGGCAATAACAAAACTATAATTATGTAATAAAAAATGGCAAAAAATTTGATCTACATATTAACCTATTAAAATAGATTACTCAGTGGTTAGTAAAAGAGATATCTTATGCACAATATGTTCTATAGATGTAGACTGACAATTTAGGAAAGTAAGAGATACATAGTACACAAAATTATGCCAAGGTTGAAAATCAAAAAAGAATACATTTTCATAGCTACATAACTTAAATAAATGATTAAACTCAAAGAGTAGGTACTTTTAAAAATACAACTGTACAACATGACATACATTCAATTGTTATATATATATCTGAGAAAAATTTTAAAAATGTATATTAGGAATTTTAAAATAAGAATATAAGGACATGTACAAAATATTGATCAATAGAAAAATTATAGAAGACTATAATAAATAGGCCATTAAAAAAAATTGATAGTTTTTTTCCAAGTATTAATTAAATTCTAAATACTAATTACGAGTATGTAAAAATAAGAGATTAAAAAGTTATTGTCATTTGAAGTTTTTGTATTAATCCTTTATTCCATATATTCTATTGACATACCATCAATTACAAAAGAAGTATAGGTTTTGATTCATAATAGAATTCAATTTTTTCCCATAATATAACAAACTTGTTATTTTGGCTATCATTAATTTACTATAATATTTTTATCATACCTAAGGCTGACTAAAACACTTGCTCACTTGAACAGTTTTTGTATATTAAGCATAGAGTACTGAGTAATACCAATACTCTATATTCCTTGATTGTTATGAAAAGTTAAGTTATAATATAAGAGTATTGTAAGCTTGAATTCTAAAAAATACCAGCTAAAGTTTAAATTTATATTTATTCCTAAATTTACCTTTCTTGATTGAAATATAGTTACTACTAAAACACTATAATGTTATAATATAACATAATAGGGGTGGCGAATCTTTATTAGTTCAAATGCTAACATTTTTCAATCTTAAAATGAGACTTGCAATCCGACCAAATGGAAATTTTAATTTATTATAAGCCGATCTGATAAAGAATCGTGTTCAATACTTAACTTAATCTAACTAGGTATAAGAAAATCATACTTAACAGTTGACTTGAAAATTAATAATTGTTATTTTTGTATAAAAACATTAAAATTATTATCCCAATCCGTTATGGTCAGACTCAAACAAAATCTAACCAACCCAATAAATTTTAAATCTAAAATTAAGTATATATATATATATATATATACTATATTTATAGTCCAATCTATAAATATATAAAAACTATGCAAGTCTCTAGTAAGTTCCCATAGTAACAAAAAAAAAATAAATAAAAATCAAAAAGATACTTTATTCTTTATTCAATTGTTAAGCTATCTATATTATTTTTCATTTAAAATTTAAAGGTACCTAGTTACTTATTAATTTGTACTTTAAACTATAAAAATAATTTTAAATGAAAAACAATTTTAACAAGTTTCATTTTTTATGTGCTACTAAATTTGACAATTACGAAAATGTATGCCATAGATTCTTAACCATGGGTTTATAATTAAGAATGGCATGGTTTGTCTGTACATTATTAAATAAATTTCTAATAAAAATATTAAAAGATAAGTAGATAATAATTTTACCTAAACTATAATCATTCATTTTGTATTGTATTATAAATAAGACAATTTTAACAACGAAGAATGAAATAATATTATATTTTACTAAATATTAAATTATTGTGTTAATTATTATTAACATAAATAAGTATAATACATTTAAAAGTATATAACTAAGAAAATATTCATTACTGACTTACCATTTTAAGAATAATATATAATTTTTAACTTGTAAGCAGTGATAAATTATGAAATTTTCAAAAATAATTTCAAGTTACATTCGAATCTTAGGATATGATACACTTAATTAAAATTTAGATTTATCAGATCTAAACTATTTATTTGTTCAAAATAAATTTATGTAAGTACCTGGTTTTTAATTTAATACAAAACACTAATTTTCAGTTTTGTAAATAAATTGCTATTCATTTTTAATATTCAATATTTATAAAATAACAATTGTTTGTATTAGAATGAAAAATTAGAAATATAGGTTGCTTAAATCTACTTAATTGCTTTGAATTAAAAAATATATATTTTTAATACTGACTGAAAAAATGAATGTTTTATAATGAAAATCACTTGGTAGGTATTATACTTTTATAAAAAAAAATGTCAATATTAAATTAATTGAACTTTAAAAGTTTTAAATGCATTCAAGTATGTTGAAATTATTGTTAATATTAATTTAACATTAGAAACAAGTATTAACTAGTTTGTATTATATAACTAATTAAATAAAAAATTAGAGAAACTTAAAAATATATTTTTATAAAGTATTTTTCAATTAGGTACATTAATGCACTTTGGATTAAAAAAAAATACTTTATCATTTTTAGATTGAATAATTATTTTTACAATATTTTTTTGTCGTTTTACAAATTTACATTTTAACTTTAAGAATATTAAATGAATTTTGCCTTGACTGATCAGTTATATCGATCCTTATTATAATTTTTACCATGGCTATGACCACTTAGGTCATTATATACATTCTTATGCTCTTTTTTCTCATAACCATTATCATTACGTTTGTATGGGTGATAAGAATTGTACTGACGATTATTAGATTCCATATTTTGATGACGCATCTGATTGTACTTGACATTGTTAGATCTATTTTTCCCTTGGCCATAACTATCATTATATTTATTTGGATACTCATTGTCATATTCTTGTAAACTATCTTCATTGAAACTTCGATCATAATAATCTCGATTACCATAATTATTTTGATGTCTAATGTTTGGTTCATTATATCTCTGCTCTGAAGTATAATTATTTTTACGAGATTGGTTATCTGAGAAACTACTAGAAGAACCATGTGTGTTTTTGTGATGTCTTTCAGACCACCGGTTGTTTGAATTTGATTTATTTTGCTGTCCTAGATCTTCACACCTATTATTTTTGTTACGATACATAGTATCCCTAAGATCTAATAGTGATGTACAAGAAGCATTCGAATTTGTATCATTACGATAGTTTGAATCTAAGAAACTACGTTTTCGGTACATAGTATCCCGTAGATCACGCACTGGCAATACATTTTTAGTAGAATTGTTTCCACCAAAAGGTTCTTGATTATGATATATACTTTCCTTCCAATTAGACGAATTATGACCATTATAATCTCGATATTTACGATCATAATTTTGACTATGATATGAATCTTGATCATTATTAGACACTTTTATTGAACCAGAATTGCTATGTTCTGATTTTCGATAATGACCACGACTGTATTGAGATTTACTAATAGGATTATGTTCATTTTTGTAAACTGGATTATGACTTTTAGTGTAAGGCATATGTTGATATTTGGAAAATTTATCTTTAAAACTGTGTCTAGGCATGTTATCTGATCTATGGTCATAATTATCTTGGTATGAATAAGTATTCTGTACATCATGCATAGGAGGTGCAGGCAAACTATCTGGAATATTATTTTTATTATTACCATCATTTGATTGAGTACTACGTTCAACATTCACTAATTGTTTAAAATAATTCAATTGATCATGAAAAACTGGATCTTCAGTATGTTTTGAGACATTTTTAGTTACAATTGGCAATCCATACAATTTTGTACCACGAAACAATTTTATACTATCGTCCACAGAACACGAATGTTTGAAAACAACCCAGGCATAGTTTTCACGTACCTCACGATCATCATAAGCGAATTCTACATATTCAACTGGCCCAACCTTTAAAAATGACAAAGTTATGTTAATAAAATGACTAAACAAATAATATGATGTGCAGATTTAATGATTACCTGGTAAAATAGTTCAGCTACATTTTTGTAGGAAACTTTTGGGTGAAGATTACCCACCCATAGAGTTCTACACATCCTTTCATCGTCGTTATTTTTATTGTCATCAGTGGAATACATTATTATATCAGATAAATGTGATAAATATTTGTTGCCGACTAAATGGTTTAAAAAATAATTTAATTTCGATAAAATATTAATGTACCTACCGAATATCTGAGAATATGTGTATAGATATAAAATGTATTAAATAGTAAAGGTACAATCACAACTATATAAACAAGCTAAGGTTTAAGACAGTAAATTATTAATATAAGTATGTAATACAAATTTAAATGTCACTAATGTAAAAAATAATAACTTTAGTGATGATTGAAAATTAACAAATTGATATTCTGAGTAAATAACATAATTTACATTTGCAACAATAGAGAATAAATTTAAGTGCAGTTGGCATATAGCAATATGGCACCTCATATTCTTATTTCTCATATCTGCCATGTTATCGGTTTCCTAATGTTATTTGAGTACTATACACATGGCACCATCTACGAGACAAAAATATAAAAGTCGTACTGTAGATTATTTACTATTATTTATTTTAAATTGAATAATTTAAATATTTTTTATTAAAGTTTGCATAAGTATTAATAGCAGTATATTAATATATTATTATAGTATATAGTATATTATTTTAAAAATATATAAATATATATATATAATTATATAGATTTATAAAATATTATACATATATATAATTACACCAATTTATAATTTATATCACAGAACCAGTAACCAAACATTATTCGAATACCATGGTCACGAATTAAGATATCCTAATTCGTGACCATGGTCCATATTATTATTATTATTATAATTATTATTATTATTATTATTATTTTCACAAGAGCTTCACGGCTTATCAATTATCAATGTGGGCGGTCCGGTGATCCTTGAAATGGTCAATACTTGTTTATGTCTTAATTTTACAACTTTTATGAATTAAAAATTTAAGTAAATATACCAATAAAAATATTAAACTGTACAAATATTTTTATTTTAATACAAAAGTTTGGTTTTAGACCTATTGCTTGACCCTTACTAGTTAAATTTTTAAATGGCTTCAAATAGTCGTACAGATATAATACAAATGGAAGGCGAATCAGACGATGGTGTATGTGTATATATCAGGCCATCAAAAAAAAAAGTAATTATCTATAAAATCTGAAAATAAATAATAGAATGTTTATATTTTTTTAAAAAGATAATGACATCTCAAATTGTTACAAATGATGAATTAACTAACTTAATTCAAGAACGTTTAGCCAGTCGACGCACTGGTGAACGTACAGAATTTGCAAATCAATTGGCTAGAAAATTAATTAAAAAGTAAGTAAAGCATCTGTCTATTAATTTACAATAGTAATTATTCTTAATTATTACTATGTACTAAAATCATATTAGGCATAATGTAAAGATTACATTTTCGGATCACCTAACTGCTTCTTAAAATTTTTTAAAAAAAAGTTCTATAGATGTTCCATTTGCGGCAAAATTGAAAACATCCCAAATATTTTCATTGACTTTCTCCTCACTTTCTGAAATTTCCACAAGATATTAAAAAATTTATCATGGTTAAAAAAAAATTAAAAAATTAGATAATTCTTAAATATTGTAGGAATATAAAAGTTTGTATACATTTTATTATACATAAATTATTATTAATACAAAAAATAAATTATTATTCATTATAAAATATAAATAAATAATATAAAATTGTAATCTACTTAAAAGTTTTTTTTATAAACATTTCATAGGTAATTTATTGTTGACTAAATTCAGAACATCTCAGTATTTAGATTCTAAACACAAGGAATATATTGTTTTTACAGTATGATTTTTATTTTATGTACATTTACACTTTTTAAGGGTAGGAGTAGAGTAAAATTCTTCAAGCAAAGATTGTTTTTGTAGAAAATTCATTTTAGTTGATACTTAAAATTTTAAAGAGGTAATTTTTTTTAAATAGATGTCATGCATGCAATATTTTACAATGAGAAACTGTTTTCAAACTGTAGTTATAATAAAGAAACCACATTTAGACACATTATTGTAGAAAAAATTATCTATGTTCTATTGTCATCCTTAAAAAAAAAATATAAAATCTTAAAAAAGTTATTGATTTTGTAAAACCTATCTTTTATTAATAAAATTATAGGTTGCTATTCTATGAGAACAATTTAACATTTTTATTGCTGCCTTCTTTCATGTTCAATCTAATCTTGATTATAATTCTTTAATTTTGAATATATTGAAAATATTTTTGCTTGAGTTTCATGACATTTAAATGTAGGTACATACCTAATATAAATAAAGGGCCATTTTAAATCAAACATTTTTTAAACCTCAATTTTACACTACAGTTGCAATCCATCCCATTTTGACCAGGAAAATGAAGACTGTAATACCTCAGAATATAATTACATATTATTGTTAAAATTAAAACAAATATTTTAAAAGATTGTATTTTTATTTTTAGATTACATGATAAAGATGAAAAAAATCGAAAAATAAAAGGTAAAAAAAAAAGAGCAGTTGCTGAAAAAAATGATGAAAAAAGTATGTAAATATTACTTTTAATAAATATATATGTAGGTTATATACAATTAATTTTTAAGTAACACTAAATATTTGTGTTCAGTGACTTCTGATTAAAATCAAGTTTTTCGGTAGAGCTAGGGAATATAGGGAATATATATGATAACATTCTCTGTGTACATATCGTCTTCGGTATAACTCAATTTTTAATTATATTCTGTACGCGTTCCTATCTCGTTTGTTACTATTACTATTCTGTGCGAACTCATAGTGCTTTGGAAGTTGATACAGTCCACCTACTTCGGTTTTTGTGCTTCTTTTCGAGTTGTCTTGGTGCAGCTTATTCATGAGTACTGAATTTTTGTTTTGTTGTTATCACATTTTGCTCGATTCTCACCGCCGCTGACAGCTGTTTTCCGGAGATTTTAACGGTGCGTGCCATTGTTTCCGAATCATTTTACATAACGTACCTCCATCTGCAGTTATCTAGCAACTTTAATACTCCTGCACACTTAGTGGCCTATCATCATTTTTCAAGGCTCTTTGATACTTTTAAAATTTATTTAAAATGGGTGACAAATCGGATAACCTAATCAAAGTTGTAAATCAAATCAAATCATCTCAAACTAAAATTATCTCAATGATTAATTCTCAAACTACAAAAATTTCATCTTTAACAACTCAAGTCAATAGTCTATCTTCCAAATTAGACACTTTATTTACAGAAAATGAATCTTTAAAAATAAGAGTTACAGATATTGAAATGAACCTTGAAAAGACTACATTGTCAAATATTTCAGCTTCAAACAACCTTTTATCAGAATTACTTGATATCCAAAGTTGTCAAAAGAATATCTTGTTATTTAATCTACCGGAACCTTTATCTCAACCTGATAATTTAAATAATGATTCAACTGAGGTTTTCAAAGTGCTGGACTTTCTGGGCTTAAAATTTAAACCATCTTCAACTTCTCGATTGGGAGTTCTCCACTCTACGGATAGCAAACCTAGACCTATAAAGTTACTTCTCTCTGACCAAAAAGAAGTTTTTTCTATATTTGCCGCTCAAAACAAACTAAAGTCTCATCAATCTTGGACTAACTTAAGATTTTCATCTGATCGTACTAAAGCTCAACGCGATCATATGACCCAACTACGGAATGAACTTCTCCGCCGCAGAAATAATGGCGAACCAGATTTAACAATTAAATATGTAAAAGGTACTCCCGTTATTGTTAATTCAAAAAACATATAAAGATTTCTCCTATTCATTTTGATTTTTATTATCAAAATGTTAGGGGATTACACTCTAAATTAAATCTGTTAACTACAAATGTTCCTCTATTAAATTTTTCTGTTATCTTATTATCTGAAACATGGTTACGTGATAATATTAAGTCTACTGAACTTGGCTTTTTTAATTACTCTCTTCACAGATGTGATAGATCTATTGCTACTAGTAGTTTATCCAGAGGTGGTGGAGTCTTAATAGCTATTAAAAAAAGATTTATTTCATCTAAACTTAACATTGATACAAAATCATTAGAGTTGATTTTTGTTTCTGTTAAAATTCATACCAAGAAAATAATAATTATTAGTTGTGTATATTTTCCCCCGAACTCTAATTCTACCCAATATCAACATTATTTTAATATTGTTGAAAATGTAAGTTTATCTCATCCAATACATCATCATAATACAGATTTATTCCTTTTTGGCGATTTCAATCTCCCCCATTTAAATTTAGCTACATTGAACATTAATTTTAACCTTACTTCTCCAGAATCAATTTTTATTCAAAACATGTCTTTGTTAAACTTGTTCCAATTAAACTCAATTTCCAATATAAAAAACTCTATGCTTGATCTCGTGTTATCTAAT
>JAIPRL010001724.1:0-16495 GCA_025469235.1 Pemphigus obesinymphae | reverse complement strand
TTTTTTTTTTTTTTTTTTTTTTTTTTTTTAAGTAAGTTATACTTTTTATTTTTTAATATTCTAATTTATATTCACTTTTTTATATTATTATTCTTATCTATTATTCTTAATTCCTATTATATATATATATTATATTTATTATTCAGAAATGTTATCATATCCTTATTATCTTTATATATATTTTTAGTTATGTTATAACTTATTATTACAAATTATTATATTTGGGCTAACGCCTGTGATTATTATTATTAAAATAAAAAAAATAAATAAAATATTGAAATATATATATTCAGATTATTTTTAAAATGTACAACACTTTCAGGGTGCACATGCACATAACATATTGAATTTTTTAAATAGCAACCGCTATTTCTGACACAAAATTTCAATAGGTTAATTTTTTGTCAACTTTTATTCTAAATCTAAAATTCATCGAGTTGTTTGAGATATTGATTATTTTAATATTTGAAACAGTTAACTCGGTCAATTTGAGTTTAGAATAAATATTTACTTATATGACAAAAATACATTTTTATCCAAATTATAACTGTCTCAAATATGAAATATAAAAATATGTTTTGTTAATCAACATTTATATGGGTAAACCTTTGATAACAGATTTGTATATAAGAAAATTGTCAGCCATTTTGTTATATAAATCAATTGTCCTATACTCAAAATTGACTGAATTACAGCTATTTAAAATTTCAAAATAATCAATATTTTCTATTTTCAAACCGGTGTAACAAAGTAAACTTTAGATTTTACACAAAAGTTGACAAAAAATAATCTACTAAAGAAAAATGTACATATTAATGTATATATATATATATATACTAACATTTAAAAATCATCTGAAAATGCATATTTCAATGTTCCCTAGCTCCTCCAGCTCCTCCAGAAAACGTAATTTTAATCCGAGGTCACTGAACAAAAATATTTAGTGTTATCTTAAAAAATTATCTCAGTATAAAATATAATATACCTACTCTCCAGACAAATATTCTAATTAAGTTATTGCTAATTTTATTGAACTAAAGTAAAATAGAAATAACTTACAATGTTTTAAAATAAACTTGAAATTTACATTAAAATGCATTATACATGTTCCAGCCCATAGCATTGGTTCATAGATATTAAATTGAAATATATAGGATAACTTGAACTTTTATAAACTTAAAAGACCATACAACTGAAAAATCATTTTTTTTCTTTTATTGCATAAAATTATGCTACTAAATTAGACAAAAATATTGATATCTCAAAAATATGCCTATAAAAATTATTTATCTGTCTACATGCATTTGAAATATACTCAAAAGTCATCATTTTTCCACCGTCGTGTATTCCCTATACCAGTGGTGGCCAAACTACTGTGTGCCACATCCGGCCTGAAGAAATTTTCTAGATTATAATGTGTTTTTTCTTTTCCTCGAATGGTATTGTGTATTAGTTAATTTGAAAGCAAAAATACATCGTTGTGTTTGAAAAACAATTCTGAGAAAAATTCTGTATAATATTATTAAAAATAAATTGGCGTCCTTGATAACATTATTTGTTATTTTTCCAAAATAAAAATTTTCTGCTATAAAAGTTAGATTTCCCTTACGTCTCTTTTCTCCTACTTCCCTTAAGAAAACTACTGGTAAAATAAAAAAAATTACCGCCTAAACGAGTTAAATACTGAGCTTATTTTTAATAGATGCTATCTGATGACTTGAGTACTAAAAGTCAGTAGATTTGCCTCTGACGCCAAGATTATTTTATTATACTTACTAAATAGAGTACCAAACATGGCCTTCAGTCATTAAATTTATGGAAAACATGAGTATTACTAATGGTACTTAAACCCTGCAAGTTAAATGTAGTGATTGCAATTGTAAGTTAATTAATGTAAGGCCTGAAAGACAATTATTCATAGCGGTTAATTTTTTTAAAGTATCAACTATATTAAATTTGTCATTAAAATAAAACACATTATTATTAACCAACAGTGGCATCATTTCAGGTTTTACTAGACGGGGGCAAAATTTTGACTGGATCTTTTACATAAAATAAATTGTTATTTCTCCTATGGTTCATGCTTTTTACCATTTTTGTGTAAAATACTTTTATGAAAATGGAAATAAGTACAAAAAAAATCAGCTTTTAACTATCAAAACTGGACTAATTTGACAATTAATATTCCCAACAATAGCCCCATAAGCCAAATACTTTCTTTATCCCCCCCCCCCCCAATGATATCACAGTTAAACAATATATTCCACATTTCACTAAGAATCTAAAAAAGATTAGTCAAAATTTCAAAATAATTCATCACTTCCAAAATGTGTTTCTAGCTACACTCACATTTATGGCCCACCATGAAATTTTTTTCTTTTAGATATGGCCCTTGTTCTAAAAAGTTTGGCCACCCTTGCCATATACCATAGATGTAAATATTATGACTCTCAACGTTTAAGTGCTTATAGTACCTATAATATTGAATTTTTTGATTTAAACTATATAAATATTATTAAAACTCATAAATTTATCTTTAATTTAGTACCAATATACAAAAAATATATTTATATGATTATATTTAAAATAAAATATGAATTTTAATTTTTAAATTTTTTTTCCAACTGCCCAAGTTATAAAATGCACACACGTGACACGTGGTATGTAAATTTTCAACTACTACATATAAACCACATGCTAAACAGTAAGGTAAACTGTATTTTGAAGTAGATATTATCTTAATATTTAATAATAAGTCTTATAAACTGAAAACATTTTTGGTATTATGAGTTATATGATCTTTTAATACAAATGCTAAAACCAGAAAAATAAAACTTTTACAGTAGGTACAGTAATATATCTATTTATGTATAATTGCAATTTTAATGCCATGTATTGGGTACCTATTATATTCATATTTATTATATATGTATACACGTATACACAGAGCTGCTATAGTGGAGGGTATAATGAGGTAAACATTGTTTACCTTCTGATACTTTACATAAACACTGTAAACTGTCTGGATTGTGCATTTTTTGTGATTACAAATTTTTATATTATAAAAATTCATGATAAAATTGAGTTTCGGAATTTTGTATATGGTATATCTACTGTATGTATGTCATACACTCTATATAGCAGAGGTCGACAATTGGTGGTCTGTAAACAAATCTGGACATTATATGACTTTATTTTATTACCCTTCCATTATAGTAGGTACTATATAATATGATAATAAAATAACTGTTTTAATTTTTATAATACAGTAATAAGCTTTAACTTCTAAGGAATTTGTATAAATTTGTTAAATTGTATATATGTATTTTTTTAAATTATTTACTTATATTTTGTTATTGCTTTTATGGTTAAAAACTCGTTTTTTATATAAATTAATAAATAAATTCTCGAGTCTTTCTAGATGTGAGTATTTTTACATTTTTATAATAAAGTTAACCCCTTTTACTGCCAACCATTTTTCACTCTGAAATTTGTACAGGCTAGACACATTTGACATATTTTATTTTATTTTATACATATCCTATAAATTATAGAAAAATGTATAAAATCACCATTAACATTAAATTTTTTATAAATCATTTTTAACATAAGTATTAAAGTTTTAAATATTGTATGCTAGGGGTTCACAAAATATTGTACTTATTAACTATAAATGTTTTACAAAAAAAAATTTTATGAAACTCTTATTATTAAATACTTAAAATGTAGGTACCTATAATTGTAAAAACAAAATAATAATATTTCATAATTGATAAAATGTTATAAATATCAGTATCCGCACTTTATAATGCAATACATTGAATAAAAATGTGTTAAATAATTTTCATAACTTGGCAAATAAACAAAGAAAATACCAAAAAAATTGTTTTTTTTCCTCATTATAACCAAATTATCGCTGAGTAAATACTATGCTTTATTATAATTTTATAAGTTAGGGCGTCATTGTATGTCCACAGCAATGAATGGAATAACTAGTTTGGAGGTAATAGTACATCCATGGCAGTAAAAGGGTTATCAGGTTTTGAAATTTTAAAATTCATTGAAAGTCGCAGGGTATATGCAATCCAGTGAGTACACTCATGAAAAAACAGATATATAGGATTAAAAAGAATCATTTAATATTTTTAAACTCCTTTCTTGATTAGGTACCTGTTAATTTTAATTAACAGTTCTTGTAAAAATCAATAAAATTGTGTGGTTATTTAGTTTTGTTATTCATGAGATTATTTTAAATAAATCTATGCCAAACAAACAACAGTTTCTTAGAAAATGTGAGAAGAAAAACTCGTGCTTACTACTGCACAATTATCACCACCAGTTGTTTATTCATTGTTAATACTTGGTTTTAGCATAATAACCTCTAAACCGCAAAACTGCTTCCCTTTTTGTATTCTCTCTATCTGATACCTAATTAGTATACAAAATTAAAATCCCTATTGAAATGATAAAATTGAAAATATTTAAAAAAAAATACAATTGCTTTTCTTTAAACATGTACAGTAAACTGTCGAGTATCAGTGTATATTTTCAATTTATTTTAAATTATTTTTATTTATTTTAGCATAATAATATTGATGATAAAATAAGTCTATTTGTAGTATTACTAAGTCTTGAACAATGTTTTTTTGTATATATATATATATAGCAATTAGTAATGATTAATAATTATTATAATGTTTCATTAATTATTTTAGATGGCAATATAAATATGAAATTGGATCAAAAAGAAATTGATTGTGAATCAGATTTAATAGGCAATTGTGATACAGATAATACTCCACCTCCTATTATTAAAAACAAATCTATTAAGGTTATTATAAAACCAAATTATCTTTATACCAATATTATCTAATTAATAAGATTTAAAATTTCAGAAAAAACGCGAAACTTCCAATATGACTGGTAATGAAATTGCTATGACAATTTTAAGCTGCAAAAAAATATTTGAAGAAAAAAAATCTACAATAGATAAAAAAGTTGCCAGTAAATTTACATCTACACTTAAGTCACGATTAGCCAATAAGTAAGTTAATATCAGATAGATATATTATAAAAAAATGTTTTAATAATATATAATTTAAATTATATCTTATTTTCCAGGTTAAAAAAAAATCCTTCAAGTAAATAATTTGCATATTATAATTTATATTTTATTTACTTACATAGATATAGATTATAGAACTGATGCATTGAAATGTATGATAAAAATGCATTTATGAATAGGTATTAAAAATCTAGGAAAATCTATTCAAATCATCTTTATTATTATTAATATTAATCGTATATTATAATATTACAAATTATCAAAATCAAATCAATATCAATATTTCAATTTAACATTATAATATTTTTCACAATGTTAATAATGACTAAAATATCAGAAATATTATTGAAATTTTAATAAAATTATAGAAAATTCGGCTAAAAATGTAGATAAAATTTAAAATTATAGTATTTATTTAATTTTTATGTATTATGTTTATAATATTTCTTTATTAATTTTAGAGAATTACAACTTTTACGGATGCTATTTCTAAAAAATTAATATTGTTCACCACTTTATTATTAACCACAGGGACAAATTTTCTATGTGCCTAAAACCTAATTATAAAAAGTAGGTACCAATTTATATTAATGTATTTATGTTAACATAATATATGTATTAATGTTGTATAAATAATATTATATATAAACCATCATGGTTTTAAGTTTTTGTAAGTTACATAAATGCGAGATATTGGGTTTATATAGGAAGTATTTCAAAAACGTGCAATTGTTCCTCAGAGTAATAATAAGAGTCGGGTACATTAGAGATTATATATTTAACACTTGTAGACCTTAATATTTTATATTAATTTTTATTGATCATTAAGAAAAATAGCACATGGATTTTTTAACATTAAATCTTATTTTTTTCTGAATCTAGGGATATCTAAACCTCATTTTATCAGTAGATTTTTCCCATATATTTCCAGTTTATATTAAAATATATAAAATTGTGATTATCGGGATTTGTAATAAAGATTTTCTCTGACACCTTTTTATTTTATTTTAATATTTTGTATAAAATATTTAAACTTATATACTTATGTATGGTTATAAATTATTGTTAAATTAAGTAAATAATTGTGTACCAAAATTTTGTGTTCAAATATATTTGTTTTTTATTAATTAAAATATCAGTTTTTTATTGTCATACAATATTTAGTTTATGATTTTATTTTAGATTATAAAGCATAAGCAAATTGCAAAGCAAGGAATGTATTAGTTTTAGAATAATCAGAATATATTTATTTTTATGTATGCACCCAAAAATTTGTGTCGAGTTCTCTAATTATCCTGTAATTTTACCTTTGCATATGATATGAAATATAATGCATATAATTTTTAGTTATTCCAGTTTTTAATTAAAACAAGAGGGCGGAATGGTTGAAACGCGTATTTGGTGTTCGAGGTCCTCCCATTCAACTCCCGGGTTAGCAAATGAGATAGCTAAAGTGACTTCTCACTGGTGCAAACTACAAACCATAATTACCAAACCCGTTGCAACAATTTGGTAGCTGTTTGTTGTAGCTATCAAAAGCTATCTTCAACTCTAATATATGAAGGTGCAACCTAAGCATGCTAGCGTTTAGGAAACAAGAGGATGTAAAACCGTTGATTATTTTTTAATTAAAACACAAGGATTAATTAAATCATATATTGTAAATAATTGAATTTATAATATTTACCTCCATCTATAGTCAAAGATTTACTAGAATTTCTAAGATGTACCTGTATAATTATGATGTATAAGTTATTAATTTTAATATAATTTAATTTTTATGTGTAAAAGGTCTCTGTGGACTAATTTTAAGGGGTCGTGTATAGGTAATTTTTAAAATGAAAATATTGTTTGTGAGGATGCATGTGTAAAGCTTGTTATCCACAACCTGTATAATATCATTTCAGCATTGCGCATACTGATGTTTTTTTTTTTTTTGTTAACAGCCCAGGGGCTGGTTGGCAACATTCCTCCATTCTTCACGCTTTTTCGCTTTAGTTCATAGTATGTTTCACACCCTATATCCCTAACTACTTGGCTTATGTATTCGAGTGGTGGCCTTCCTTGACTATTCTTCCCTTCTGTAGATCCTTCTATTATCCTGCCTAGTAGTTTGTTATGTTGTAGTGTGTGTCCAATTAGCTCTTCTTATTTTCAAAGCTTTTAGGAAACTTCTTTTCTCTCCTACTCTACGAAAAACTTCTTCATTTGTTATACGATCCATCCAACTTATTTTAAGAATTCTCCTATAGCACCACACTTCGAATGCAAGTATTTTCTTTTCTTCAGCCTTCTTTATTGTCCACGTCTCACTACCATAAAGTGCCACACTCTAGACGTAGGTCTTTAGTAGGTTTATTCTTATTTTCAAGTCTATATTTCTAGAAGTAGGCCCTTCCTTCTTTGGAATGCACATTGTGCCTGTTGTAATCTGTATCTTATTTCTTCAGACCATCCTCAGTCATTTGTTATCGTACTTCCCAAATACTTATATATTCATCTACTACTTCAAGTGTGTCACCATCTAGTTTTATATCTGGCTTAGCTACTTCATTTCGACTACAGATGAGGACTTTTTTTTTTTACTTATTTATTCTCATATAGCAATAGCTATAGTACGCATAAGCAATTATTGTCAACGTTTCATGAATTTCTAAGCAATGTATTGGTTTTACGTGTTTTGTTTTTTTTTATGTATCATGTATATATACACTTTTTCTTGCAGAATGAGTAAAGTAAGTTTTCTAATATAGAGGTCACTTGATAGAAAATTTGGTATTCTTTTGATTTTCTAAATAATTTTCGAAAGCGTAACAATTATAAAAACATTTATAAGGGAAATATCACGATAATTTGTTATGAATTAGAAAATAATAAATAAACTAGTCATGGTTACCACCTATATAAGTGGTATAAAATATTTATAATCACTAAAAGACTGAAAATTATAGAGTATTTTAAATTAAAATGCCAGAAACATGTAATTTACACCAAATATTCACTACCACTGTATTTATTGACAATATTTTTTTAATATATATGCTAATACTCTAATAGTAATATTCATAGTGTAGTAGTCATGAATAATTTTGGGTATTCACCTCAAATGTGCAATGTAAAATATGATGGGGGGGGCTTCACATATAGTAAAATGTAACAATAATATTGAGCATTAAGTTGACACCGATGATTTTCAGTAGTAAAAGTATATCTATGAAAATACATTTTAATGTGGTTTTAGATTTACAATACCTAATGTAAAAGATATTAAGGATAATATTCAAAGTTTCCCCTACCCCTAACGTTTTAGTTATTTATCTAAATGTCTTGTTATTAAAATAAATTTAGATTTTGTAATTTATAACCACAAACAAATGTATTTAAAAAAATATATTAAAATTATTATCTATATTATATTATGCATAATGTAATATTATTTCAAAGGGTAATATGATAATATACCCACATATTACTTTTATTTTCTTTCCTATAGGTAGGTACGCATTTTAGAATTTCAGTGTTTTAGGCAAACACTATATACCCTCCACTACACCACTGGTTAAATTCATGGAAGCTTTGTTCAGAATCGTTTTATCTAAAGAAATTATTTATCATTGATTTCAAATTCAATATATCTACCACTAGTATCCTATCCAACAAGCGAAATGCTTCCATCCTGTATTGATTGGCCTTTTCATATTGTAGATGTTTTTAAAAGTAGTTGTTAACAAATTTAAATCAGTAGTATCTTGATTCAAGATGCATAAATTTTTCTAATATAAATGTACATTACCTATTTGAAAAAGATACAAGATACTTATTATTATCGCTTAGAATTTTCATATATCATCATCTATGACCAAATTTATAGACGAGATCATTGTAAATGATGCTGCATCATCTATCCTTGCATATCAGTCAACTTATAATAGACATATAGGCTGAAATAAGGCCCCGAGCCATCCAAACAAGCAATGCAATGTATCATTTATGATGTAGCAGCCTTTTTTTCAAAATTTTTATTTTGTAAAGAGATACACCTATTTATACATTTCAATAATTACGATTTATGACAATCTATGTCAAATATCTTTTTTTCTATTTAAAATATTAACTTTTAAAAAATATTTTGAATGTTGTTTTTTTTACCAATATTTTTAGTTTATAATTTTCTATATATCTTGTATCTTTAAGTTGAAAATAATAATATAAGCATTGTTCATAGATATTAGTTAAAAGTGTATACAAAATGTATGAGATTGATTGATAACTTCTGATTTACCAACATTTCACTGACTCTATACATGATTTTCTGATAAAAATTTGGAATTCTGGGGTGACATGGTAACTAGATTTGTAATTAGAATTATATACTTACTATATTCTGTATATTGTATATTTGTTCCCTTATTTTTAAGGTAAATATATTTGTGCTACATTTAAGTCTAGAAAATTTAATGAAAATATAGTAATAATTTAAATTATGAATAATGTAGAATTTAATATAATTTTAATTATAAACACAGATATTTGAAATGCAATTTTTGCAATTTTATGCATAGGTATTCAACTTTATTTACTAATTATAAAATAATAATGTATTTCAGCCTACAACAAATAGTAACCAAAATATACACAATTTCCTTAAAATTAATATTTCTAATAGATAGTCAATCAAAATTAAGGCTTATTTATAACAGACTGGCCATTTTTTATTTACTTTCATATTTATTCTACTTTCTTAATTTATGTATAATGAATAAAATGTATTTTAGCGTTGAGACGTCAAGGAAGTAGTCCTTTTATGTATTTAAAATTGGTACAAAATACATTCTTGTATTAACAAAAAAATATGCAATATTTATTACTATAAACAGTATATGTATTTAAAAATGAGTAAGTTTAACATTAAAAAAATTATTATAAGTTAATGAATAATTATTTATTTCCATCAATATTAAATCCTCTTCCTCCAGATTTCTTCGAGTTTTTATTTAATTGATTAATGTTATAATTTTGTATATTGCTTGTAATACCTCTACCATGACCTGTAACTTGACGCCAGCTGTTCATTCTGACCATAGGGTTTTCAGGAATAGAATTTTGGGAGTTACCTAAGGGAGGAAAGTTGTCATTCTTATTTGATGTAGTCTTGTTATGCGTATTTACTTTATGTTCTGGCCTACTCCATATCGGTTGTTGAAAAGTAGTTAACCCACCATCAAGAGCTGGAAAACTATCAAGAGTTAATGATTGCATTTTTCTTTCCGAACTATCGTTTATAAAATGATCATGTTTAGAAATATTAAGATTTTCAATAGATTCTTCAAGTGAAAACTCTGTTACAGATAAATTAAAATCAAAATGGCAACCAGATATTAATTTTATGTCAAAATATTGACAGCAGTGAGTTGAAATAATGTAAATCCATTTGCAAATATAGTAGTTACTACATACATGATTGTATCCTAGTTCTTCATGAAATCTACAACCGATTGACGTCATTATATTAATCATGTCTTTTGATAAATTGTCAGTAGCCAATGCAACAGAAGGTAAAGCGATATCATTTTTGTTTGGATGTTGAATGTCATGAGATACGTTTTTCATTTCCATAAATAGTTTATCTAAATGGTAAACACTAAGAAGTCGATTGAAATCAGTTCTATCTGCATACTTTACAGCACTTTGGTACAATTGAAACAAACTTGAGCTAGTAATCATTAATTCTTTTCCAGTAGAACTATGTGCAGTATATATTGGTGGTATATCCAAATTGGGGTCATTTAGCACATCTTCATCAACTTCTCTGTTAATAATGAAACCTAAATAATCATAACATAATAGTTGTAAAATAAAGTTTTAAATTGTAATCTTCAATATTTTTACTTACCGATAATTTTTAATAAGACCTCTGTATAGTTCTTGGGTAACTTAGAGTACACCTTAATTAAATGATTATTTGCAGCATGACTGTTTAAATCTGCTGTACAAGCATCAGGCGCATTGGTTCTGTTTTGATCAAATCCAACCAATTGATGTAAATTGCGAATTAATCCTTTTTCCAAAGAGAATTCAGCCATAGATATCTCGGCAGGGAAATAAAATCCTTCACTCTCGCATGTATAAGGATTTATATGAATCAAAATGAATTTATGTCTAGGGAGATAATAAATGGCTGGTTCCACACGAACCAACTCTTCAATATATAAGTACATTGCTTCTGATTGTGATTTGCTTTCTTCGGATTTCCTTTTAACGTCTTCTACCTTTTCACCAATAGATGTATATTTATCTGTACTAATTTTATTTTTCATTTTTCTAGCTTTTACTCTATAATTATCTTTCTTCTCAGTAGACATTTCTTCCCAACCTTTTTTACAATAATTTGGCATTTCTGCCATACTCATTTTTATCCCTTGTTTAGCCAAGTTTTGTTTTGTTTCAGACATATATAATGAAAATCCATTGACTGAACTTTTTTTAGGAGCCATTTCTAAAAAAGAAAACAAAAGGAAAATATAATAGCAACTAAAAAAAATAAGACATTAATTATTTTATAATAGAAATTCCAAGATTTATCAATATGAACAGTATTGATACTGTTGTGTCTGTGTTATGCAATACTAAACTTATTTACAATTGACCATTTATTAATTCATCATGGGTCACAACGTAAACTTAACACTCATATTGTAACAATATTGCATGCACCAGTGGCTCATTTCTTGCATAATTCCTATTATACATGGTGATTCTTTTACCGCAATCACTTAATTTTCTTTGCAAATATTCATATTTTTTTAACTTTATAAATTAGAATTTTGTAATTCAAGTTGAGATACTCAAAATTACATTTTATAAAAAGTTAGAATATTTTACCTTTTTTAGATTTTCTTTAACAGAAACTTATATTTTTGATTTATTACAAAAAGTTTCCTTGTCCCTTCACAACTTCTTATCTAAATTTTAAACACTATAAAATTACAAATAATTCAATGTTAGATATTAAAATAGGTATCTAACATTGAATTTAGCAATCTACATTTTCAGAAAAATATCCTGTGTAGGAATACAAATTCAAAAATACAGGTTTCCATTCAAAAAATGTATAAAATCTGAAAAATTCTAGTGAATAAGTATCTCAAGTTTATAAAAACTAAAATTTAAGAATATAAATATTCACAAAAAAATTAGGGAATTGCTTTAAAATATCACCTTGTTTGGTTTATTAACTATCTAGTAACTAGTTATTATTAATTAGTGGTCAAATAGTCATATTTACTTATCTAATACTTAGGATGGTAAATTTCAGTTTTATTTTTTAAAAACAAATTATTATGTTAATACCTAATTGTTAATA
The DNA here is from genome assembly GCA_025469235.1 of Pemphigus obesinymphae. NCBI lineage: Eukaryota > Metazoa > Arthropoda > Insecta > Hemiptera > Aphididae > Pemphigus > Pemphigus obesinymphae. The sequence continues at coordinate 4,067 of JAIPRL010001724.1, read as the reverse complement.
ATTACGACTAACAGTAAACAGTTTTGTTTAAAATATTATTACAAGTTATTGTTACCTATTAGTTTTCCATTAAAAATAAATATTAGGTTATTGAGCAATTAATAAATATATAATTAATAAATCTTGCACGCCCCTACTGATATTTTTTATATTATATGCATAATCAATTATTTATATACATAGGTATGTACCAGAGATGGGCAACTGGCGGCCCGCGTACTATTTTTATCTGGCCCGTATTCTTTTTTTTTTAAATTTAATTCTCATAAGTAATAAAATTCAATAATAAAAAAAAGAAATGATAATAATACAAATTACTATTATAAAATGTTTTTATATTTAATATAACGCGAGTTGTAAATCAGTGTAATCATTTTTATCTAACATACCTGTATAGAATGACATAATAGGTATATATAGAGAAAGAGTAGGTATATACAAGTAGGTGCTTACATAAAGTCATAAATTATTATGTACCACCCACATCTTCTGTAATTGACAATTGTATCGATATTTGAAAACTACCTAACAATAATTATTATTATTATGTTCTACTTTTTCTGCATTTCGTTAATAATGTATTAGTGTTTAAATAATGTCGAGCAAAAAGCGAAAAATTGAAGATGAAAATAGAACTTTTAACAGTCGTTGGGAAAATGATTACTTATTTATTATTAATAAACATGAAAAACTGTTATTTCTGTACTTAAAGAATATAATTTAAAATGGCATTATGTGACCTATCATTTAGCCAAATATCAAACATACATTGGAAAGAGAGTATGCAAGAGAATGTAATTATTGATCTTAAAAGGAAACATAAATTTCAACAAAATGTGATTATGAAAGCAACAACATCCCAACAATTGTAACAGATGGTGCGAAATTAATGGTAGGTAAAAATGATAGTTGTGTGGAATTATTAAGAAAATGTAATATTAATGTTCCTATAATACATTGTATTATTCATTAAGAAGCATTAGGCGGTAAAACTATGAAACTTAATTATGTTATGAATACTATGTTTAAAATTAGTAATCTCATTAGAGGAGGCAACCATAGTAATTTTTTGCATACTTGGAAGAAATTGATTCTGAGTATGATAATTTATTACTATTTATTATATACAGATGTACGCTGGTTAAGTTGTGGAAAGTGTATCGAGCGGTTTTTACTTTGAGAAAAGAAATAATATCATTCCTGCAAATTAATATTAAAACTGATACAACTGATTTGAAAAACCAATTGGTTGATAAATCATTTCTATGTTCATTGACATTTTTAACTGATATTTTTGAACATTTAAATAAATTAAATATACAACTTCAAGGCCGAAAACAATAAGTTAAGTGGGCATGTGGTGGGAGAAGTGGAAAGGTTCAAGTATTTAGGATCCGTTGTACAGAAAGACGGGGGTTTCGAAGAGGATATGAAACACAGGATTAAGTGTAGATGGACGAAGTCGAGAGAAGCGTCAGGTATTCTGTGTGATAACATAATGACAAAATATATGATTGCCACTAGAAAACTGGTAGATATGTAAAAAATAGGAGTGGAAATCAATAAAAATAATATACATAATGAAGATGGAGACTTATTTCGGCAAATCGAGGGTAGTTAAAGTTATTGTCAATAGAAACAAACAAATCTCTGTATAGCTTATTTGCTTCCAATCATTATGTATGCTTGTGAGACTTGATCATAAACAAAACTAAATGACGAACTGAAACTCATGGGCTTGAAAGCAAAATCCCGAGAAAGATATACGGTCTCTTGTTAAGCCTGGAATCGGAAATGTACAAACATAGGAAGAATGAGGAGATTGAAATATATTCAGTCTGTTAAAATCTAAAATACTGGAATGGACAAACAAAAGATAGAATGATACATAGTGTTAATTAATAAGCCAAATGGAAAGAGGCCTTGTGATAGACCCCACCAATACAATGGTTAGATCAGATCAACAAGAATTTGGAAAGCTCAGATAGAATGGCAAGACTCAGATGATCATAAACGACAGAAAGAACTGTTAGAAGTAGCCAACATAGCCTGTAAAGCTAGAAAAAAAAAAATGGAGGAAAGGCTGTAATCTTTGATGAGAGTGTGACAACACAGTATACGCTGATAGTTATACAGATTTCGTGTAGGAGAAGGAGAATGCACAAAAGGAAATATATAAACAAAAAAACTAAGGATTAGATGGCAGAAATTAACTGCTGAGAGTAAAAAGGTATTTTACAAAAAATCTGAATGAAACTGGAATGTGGATGTTAGGTTGTTGGCCAGAGTAGGGGTAGTATGTCATATGATAAGCAAACATCGCAGTGGATCCAGAACATAATATCAAAGAAAAAACACATTTTAAGAAAACCCAGAGAGATGATTACGTAGAGAATAAAATTGTATACAAAGCAGTAAAAAAGTGCAGTGAGTAGAGCAAAATTAAAGAAATATGAAAAAAAAAATGTACGAGATTAGGAATAAAAGAAGTGCAGGCTTGCTGGTTAAGGGAATAGAACAGGGATATACAGGGATTTTTTAAATGTAGGTATATAATGAATACTTTTAAGGATTATTAAATGAGAGATTTTCGAGAACAGCGATAGATCAAGTTGAGTAGAATTTAATTAGAGAAGTGTAGAGGGTGGTTTGACAAATTAAAAATCTGTAGGAACCGAGTATCTACTAGTAGTATCAACCAGAAGAATATATAAACATGTCATGTATATTGTTTTATTACATCATATTAATTTTATATTAGTGAAGGGTAGCTTTATTGAAATAAAATTTATAAATTGTGGGTCTCAGTTCATAAAAGATTGGGCAAGTCTACAAGCATAGGATGGTACCCAATATACGAATATCAGTTGAAGTCTGGCTTTTGGTTAACGACGAAAAATATTTCATTATATTGAAAAATGATACATTGGATTTTTATTTGTATACTAATCGTAAAAAATATCCGGTGGTTTGATTTTTGATTTTTTCATTTTCCCACCCTTTTTTACCTATGAGCATGGCTTTTGGGTACTTAAATTTATGTACACATGATGAAAGTGAACCAACTGGAAGTACACTTTTTAATAGTAGTACAGTACATAATCAAAAAACCCAAGTATCATTTTTCAGTATTATGAAATTATTTTCTAGTACCTACTCAAAAGCCATGCGGGTAGATGAAAAGGGGAGGGAAAATGCGAAAATCTAAATTCTATCAGCACGATAGAATTTATAATTAGTATACAAATAAAAACCTACGCGTCATTTTTCAATATTATGAAATTTATCGTCGGTACCCAAAAGCCAGACTTCAACCCGAATGTCACTTGAATATTTAATAACTTGAAAATCAGTTATTATAAGAAAATAGAATTAGCTTACCGACTAAAATGTAATGTTGAAATATTGTGACAGCCAATAGGTATTATTACATCGTACAACCAAAGAACATACTATTATAATAACATTTTACAATTTGGTACTTAATAAACAAGAATTAATGAAAACTAGTTTCAAGCAAATGAAGTTATAATGAAATCGAAAATGAAAGATCTAATCTTTTATTTTGTATAGTCTCGAAGAATAGTGAATACATAACTAAAACAGTCTTAAAACACGGTTACAAATGTTTTGATCGACCACGGTTATATTATATCTGTATAACCGTGGTATCGACAAACGTCGTGTTAAAATTCAGCGATATGATTGGCTGATCATGTTCATTACATTCGTGCGGTTACAATGGTATAGGTATTATCCACGGACTAAGATACTATGGACTGGTATCGCTTTTATGGAGGGTGTAGAGGGGAACGGGTCGCAAAAGTCTCATAAATGGAAATCTGGCATAGCTAACGCTCTATAACGATTTAATTTAGAGTTAAGATATCATTGCCATGATATTTAAAAAAAATTCCTCCAATTACTTAGTGTTCGATAGAAGAATGAATGATTTAAAATAAGTAATTTATTTATTTTATTAATTCACGCCATTACTATTGTGTTGAAGATGACATATTTGACATATTAGCATATAATTATATATAGTCACAGAACACTGTATATAT
>JAIPRL010001723.1:0-74825 GCA_025469235.1 Pemphigus obesinymphae | reverse complement strand
GATTTATCATTGCTTTCAAATTCAATACATCCACCAAAAGTACCCTGCCCAGTTGCAAAGTGCATCCACCAATACTGACACCCGACGAGCGAAGTGCTTCCACAACCTACTGACCGGCTTTTTTAATTATTGAATACGTAAATTAATTCATTTTAATGTATAAATATTAAATGTAGAAGAAAATACCAATAGTTAATATTATTATTATGTATTCATTAAGATATTGTAAAATTCAAAAGAGCTGAGAAATCTAAAAAAAAAAAAATGGTAAATAAGTATTTTGTAATGACTTATATACAAAATGTTTGAAAATGTATAAACCCGAATGAAGTTTCTAAAAATGTTTATGGTTTTCTAAATAATCGCAGGTTAATTATTTTCATAGCATATTGTTGAAAAAATAATTTACCTCTTTAAATTTTTATAAAATGTTATGTACAAATTTCTCTTGCAGGTAAGGACGATATATAATACTATAATAATATGATATGAATTAATATTTAAACGTCAAGCATACCAAAACTGTTAATTATTTTTAAAACAAAAAAAAAAAACGTAAAAGTTATTTAAATTTGATATTTATTGTAATTAAAATGTTAAACGGTTTTTTGAAAATCAAATTAGAATATTTCCAAATTGAAAATTGTATTCTATATTCTACACAGGCATTGATCAAAAAATATTGATAAGACCGACATCATCAAGACAACAACAACAAAATACTAATTTATGAGTAATATTAAAAATATTTTAAATTTCAAGATTTTAGATTTTTCATATTTTAGAATCCAAGTACAACGAAGGGATCTTTTGGATTTACAATGATACATACATTTAGGTATATACTTTTTGATTTGAAACAACATAGTGACAGAAAAAATTCAATCTACAATCTGTTTCGACATGCTTATCCATTTTCCGGTACCTACCTATCAAATTTTGATATAGTTTGGGAAAAGCTATCGAAAACTGAAAAGGGCATGAAAACAACCGTAACGCTCATTTGTCAAAATCAATTATGATTATTTTCTCGAAACTTAAAAATTCAACAGTGTACACAAATATTTTCTAATAACACATAAATATTTAGTGTGTTAACCTTTTAGATTTTAAAAATGTTTTTATTTTCTCGTTTTTAATCCGTTCAAAATCGCTATACCTATATTAAAACGATTTAACATTGCGTTCCAATATAATGTACATCCATTGCCAGTGCAGGTGCCATCGGACGAGTGAAATATTTCAATTATATAGGTACAATAATCGTGTACCAAAATGAAATTTTTCAACTGCATTCAATGTCTATTTCTGATGTCCAAATCAAAAAAAAATAAAAAACCTATCGCTGTAATGCCAATTGTTTCCTCGATCCGTTCAATGGTTTAAGTGCTCGGAAGGAAATCTATACCTTTCACCCTCGCCGCTCTACTCGCAATTACACCCCTGATTATATACGTCCCTCCCGCACACGGTCCATCCTTTCTATTCGGCCAACGACTGTCGTTCGCGCGTACGTGCGACGAGAGGGATTCGTCGTCGGCCGGCTGACAACAGCTAGTATACCGTATACCGTATTTATGTAGTTACCAACTAAAATCGTTTGCGGTTGTCGCCTATTATTTTATTATATTATATCGTTTTCCGATTCCTTTCCGAATCGGTAACGTGACCGTTGTGGTCGTATATACGTGCATATATATACCGGAAACTATAACGACAGAGATTGCGTTGACCTCCTACGAAAATTGTACAAATTACACACTATATACATTCCTTCCATTCGCTCCCGTTTATATTGTGCACGTCCACTCGTGTATCGAAGACCGTCGTGTTCGCCTAATGTTACGACCGATTAACAGGACCAGCCTGAAGTGTAATAATCGCGGCAATATAATAGGCCGTTTAGGACGTGATACAGCCGCGACGGCGATACCAGTTTTCCCAATAGCTACTGTGCAGTTGTTTTCGAATCATTAAATCGCCGAAGAGAATACACCGAGTTCAAAAGTACAAATTACAAATGATTTGGTCCGACGAAATGCTCTATCGTTCTACGGTTATATATATTTCATATGTCTATATAGTATTGTACATATATATATACATCGATTCAAATTCTAATTTCTGATATCGTTTCGTTTTAAATGCATCGATTACAATACGAATTTCACAAAACATTGTCTAGCAATAATTTCTTAAAAAAACCGCAATAATTCTATATACCTGTATATACATATTGATATATGCATATATAAGGAGTTTGCAATTTAAAAAGTCAAAAAGTACGCGGATATTAATTATTACGGTGTATATAATATAGCAGATGAAGCAATAAATATCGAGGAATGGAGAAGTAAGATAAGGAGAGCTGATTCCTAATTCATAATACAAGATTATGCGGATCTGAAAACTTTATTTACTGACACAATGTTTGAGTAGGGTAAAAATAAAGTATAGAGGTTTATTTTATATTATTTTTACGATAAAATCTTTAAGGTATTAAATATATATAAACTTCCATGATTATATTATTATACTCACGATGATAAAGAAAGTAATACTATGTTCATTTTAATGGATTAACATAAACACCAAATACAATACTATATATCATGTATATTTATTTATTATATCATTACGTACTTTAAAATTTAATAAATCCACTACTTGTAGCATCCAACTCCATAACTGAAATGCTCGCCCTTCCTACTGGCTGTATTGTTAAATATTTAAGAAATTGAATTTTATAAACTAAATATTATTTTTTTGATCAAAAGTTCAATATTTTTAAAAGTTTAAATAATTTATATATGAATATATTTTAATAATTATAGTTAATCTTAGATTTCTATGCGTTGATATATTATATAATTAATATTATAATATCAAAATACTCATAGAAATGTTAAACCTATCTTTAACTTTTTAACATTTAAACATTTAACTTTCAAACATTAAATATTTCACATTATTTTAATGTAAATTAGATGTTTATTATTAAATATTTAACTATTAATGTTACATTGGATATTTAAGGTTGTAAAATGTTAACTGGGATATAATATATTGATAAAACAAAGCCAAATTGAAAATAAATTATAAAATACATATCATAAAATTTAAGGAGTTTTTCTAAATATTCATCAATTTATAACTAAAGGTGATATAAATATTTAAAAGACAGATTTATAACTTTTTGTATTTAAAAATTAGTTAAGTTAAATTTTAATATAAAAATTAAAGATTCTGTTTCTGTATTTAGATATATGTATAATTCTGTATAAATTTGGAAATACATAAAACAAATAAATTTTATACAAAAAAAGTTTTCAGTGATCATTAAATATTTTAAAGAGGTGAGGTGATATAATGTCTAAATAATTTCTATTACTTTAAAATAATAAATGATTGTCCGACACCTTAGTTATAGGCACTATTTATATATAAGCACAATACAAGTTTAAAAGTAAATCTTCACACTAAATATGTATACTAACTAATAAATAACATATTAAATACAGTACATACTTTGCACACAATACAATTTATGTCAGATAATAATATTTTAAGAAGACAATTAAAAAAGCATTTAGAAAATTAATCACGTTTAAGCATTATCGTATAGATATAATAAAAAACGATCTATTCTCTTTTCATTTACTCATTACAGATTATAGAACCAGTTTATATACCTATGTGATATATTATCATTTATATAGCTATAGCTATAATAGCTATAATTAAAATAGGTATATCTATATCTGTTTTAAAAATAATGAACAACCGATTAATAAGGTATTAACTCATATTATAAATAATAATTATATGTCTTTGATTTCGGCCTCAACATAATGTTCATAAGTATTTATCAAGACTACAGAACGGATATATTCGCATTAATCACATATATTATATATTCTCGATGTAATATCGTTACAATATTATAAAAATTTGCAATAATTATTGTAAAATGTGCAGTTCTGTGACTTGAGTAGAAATTGTGAATGTAAAATTTTTAAATTTTCAAAATTTCGAGCTTAAAATTTAAAATGTTGGAAAAATTCTATTAGCAAAAAATTTACATTAACCCAAGTAAAAGTTTATTAATTGAATAAAAAAAGGCCAATGTCACATTTAAAAAATTTTCTACTATGATCCTTGGAGTTTACAATTAAAAATTGTATTAGTAAAAAGGTGACATTATATATTTATTCAGTAAGAAGTTCTATAATAAGTATGCAATTATTGTTATAAATATATTGATATTTTGGTACCTACGTACTAAATATAATAAACCTCTAATTTAATAAAATAATTAATAAAAACATTTTTATATTTATCCGATATAGATTAATTCATTTTTTTTTCTTTTTAATAAATACAATTATTAATTAATCGTAAAACACTTAAAATACAACTTAAATATGATTATCGAAATTATTTTTTAAGCATTTATATCAAATACGTAGAAGAACATTAATATAAATTACAAATATAAACGAATGAATTATTTTTTTATTCTTAAATTTTATGATTCAATGACAAATTGATATTAAATTGCTATGATATGTTATTGAACTAATAATATTACAAATATATAAAATAATACATATTGTTAAAATGTATTTTCATTATTTTATGATATTAATTAACTTAAACTGGAAGTTTTTAAAATTATATATAGATATGGGTAATATGATTTAAATATAATCATTTACATACCTAATACTTTAATACATTCCCTTTTAAATTGTAAAGTCTCTTAAATAATATATTTTTCAAGATAAATATTAGATATCATTAACAAATTCATCTACTTTTTTTTATTGTTTTCCATTGTTTTCAATAGATAACCTTTGATATACAAAATTATGAAATTCAGAATCTAAAAATCCAATTATTTTTTATAAAATAATTCATAATTTGCTTATACTATTACCAGCCATCAGGCATACTACAGTTATTTTTGCATATTTATTATAGATAACATGGTATTTACTAATTATAATGTAATAGGTATGACGATATTGACAATTAATTTAATAATTGTTTATTGCTCGGACTATAATCTAAATTTTCCATTATTATTATGTACGCCTCAAGTGCAGACTAACGGAAGCATGCCTACTTAATTGGAATGACATAATAGTTATTTGGGATTTGAATCTGTTTCATTTTCCGGAAAAACATATTTTTTGTTATGTATATTGTGTTGAAATGTATTTACTATCTTATATTTTGTATTTTATATTTACTCATAGGAAATTAAATGTATTTTGCATCTTGTATTTATTCATTAAGAATAAATGTATTTTATATCTTTTATTATTCATTTGAAAATTATGTATTTTGCATTTTGTATTTAAATACAATTTTAAAAGTATTTTGACTATACCTGAGTTCAATAAATCTCTGCTAAAATTGTTTAAAACATCAAATTTTATTAAATCTTAAAATGCATTTTTTTTTATATAAAGAATTTAATAAAAGTGCTTGAGAATTTAAATGAATATCCGAAAAACATTTTTCAATCAACTTTAACAAGAAACTTATTTATAATTATTATATATTTTAAATAATTTTAAAAAACGTGATAGGCGTGAATAGCGTAAGCAAATTATTAGATGTTCCATATCATCATTAAGGCAATATTTCTATATTAAGATTAAAACAAATAATGTGTAAATAGTATATAAATATATTTATTACTGAAATAATAATATACAAATATTTAAAATTGAAATATTAAGAATCTTTTACTAAAATCGTCCAACTAAAAAACATTGAATAATTTATAATGTTCTGAAAAGTATTCAATTTATAACATATTCATATTTATTAGGACGTAAAATCAATTAATATAAATAATGACCTGACGGTTGACACCAAGAAGACCTTGTGATGTAAATTCAAATTTCCAATATAGTGTATTAATACTACATGTCAAGGTAACTATATTGTTATAATTAACTGTAATGACAATTACCTACATTAAATGTAGGTAGGTAACTATCTATTTTAATTTTTTTTTTAAATTATGTTATTTATATTAATTATAAAAACAAACTAAAGAAAAGAGGAAAGAAGGAGGAGGGTTAATATGCCCGTCGCTCGTTGGGTAGGACATGGTAGTGGATATATTAAATTTAAAAACAATGATAAATCGTTGCATTCTATAAAACGATTATGAGTTGAGCCCGGTGAAATAAACATATAATTATAACTGTCAAATTTTTTGACGTTACCATATACCTATATTTTTTTTTTATATAGTAGCTAATATTAGTAATTATAGTAACTTTATTTATTAATTAAAAAATTGTTTCGTTTTAAAAAGTAGTTTTTCTTTAGGTTTCAGAAAAGTACTGAATAAATCAAATAAGAAAACCTGTGGAATATATTACATTTCACAAATGTTCTATCAAAATAAGTCTTTATTAAAAAAAAACTCATAGTCAACTCTTTCTACCTAAAAAGAGGTTTCAGAAAGAAAAAAAATTTTAAAAATTCACTGAAGTACTTCATCAGAGAAGCTCGTCATGTATCAGTAGAAGTTGGAACATTTCACTTATACGATAGGATACTTAGGATACCGGTGGTCGATGTATTGAATTTGAAAACAATAATAAATTATTTATGTCAATAAAATGATTCTATTGGAAAATCGATAATACAGCTGTACAAGAAATTATCATTAACGATATTAATTAACTTTGATTTTAACGGATAGTCACATTAAATGAGGTTTATCTTGCATGCAATACAATTATTCGATAACTATCCGAATATAAACGAATGGCCTTCGGGTGTCGTTCACAAAATATGGTTGTGAACGTATGAACGTGCTTTTTAAACATTGGGCACACTAGAGTTATTTTTGCACATTTGCCATCGATAACATGATATTTACTAATTTATAATGTAATAGCTAATTTAGCGATATTAGCAATTAATTTAATAATGGTTTATTGCTCGGACTATAATCTAGTACCTCTCAAGGTCGGAAGTTATCTCCCGTTCTATTAGTGCTATTTATATGCAGTATCTCAAAGGTACCTCGTCACTCTATTTTGCGGACAACATTAATATATTTTTTTTTAATAGATGCTCTTGAGAATTGCTTGCATTTACAAGATGATTTTAAAAAACAAGTAAAATGGGGTATACAAATATTGGGCTATCCTTTAACATCAATAAATTTAAGTCTACATCCTTCTTTAGATGACATTCCCATCGTGATTTCTCTGTCTCCGTTAATGAGTTCTGTGATCCTGGTTTCGTCTTTGTTTCTTCCCTATGTCTTAAAGCTCATATTGACCATATCACCTGCAAGGCTATTAAGATATTAGGTTTTATAAAGTGAGTCGTTGCGGATTTCTAGGTAATTAAAGGCTTTATTCTGTGCACTTATAAAGCCCGTTTTTGAATATAGTTCTGTTGTCTGGAACCCTCACTCAGTGGTTTAACTCCAGCAAATTGAATGAGTCCAACGTAGGTTACTTAGCTTCGCTGGATTCATGTTAAATATTCTCTATTCTCAACACGATTACAACCCTGTACTCCGTCGCTTAATCTCCCATCTCTAACTAATCGTTGACTAACACATGATCTATTTTTCCTTCGTAATCTCATTAGTGGTAAAATTGATTCCCTCTTTCTCCTACAATAAATACAATTTAGAGATCCTTCACGTTCCACTTGTAATATTGCTCATTTTTCTATTCCTTTATTTGCTACAGATTTTTTAAATAATGAACTATTAACACACTATATTATACGGGTCAATTTAGATACCTCCTTCTCCTTTAGTAGGTATATAATTATTTTATTTTTATAAACATACTGTAACTTTTTTTTCTTTTGTTTTTTGTATAAACATTTTGTAATTTAGGCTTGTACCCCGTTGAATTATTATAAATAAATAAATATTATCTAAACTTATATAATTTTAAAAAATAAATAAAAAATTGACCAGTTTGAGTTAATTTATATTATAAACAAATGAAAATGAATTTTAATAATATGTAATAATTTATATATATTCGTAATATTATTATTGTTCAATAACATATCATAGCGATTTAATATAAATTTATCACTGAATCATAAAATTTAAGATAAAAAAAAATAATTCATTAGTTTATATTTGTAATTTATATTAATATTCATTTACGTACCTATTTGTTATGAACGTTTTAATCAGGATAAAATATTAAAATATTTAAAAAAATGTTCGTTGAATATAATCTCAACATACGACTAAAAATATATAATTTATTACCGAATAAAATGATAATATTCAAATGATAATGGTCATATTATAGTTGTCGTAATTTATTATCGGATTCTTAAAGCAATATTGAATTTTATTATTATTAATATTATTAATATTACATTATAGTACGAGTACTTATAAAGTAATATATTACTAATAAGATAATTATTAAGTAAGTGTTACGAACGTCGAACGCTAATATAATTTGACAATTTGAATGAATCATCTTTCAACTTCAGTAATAACTATCAGGACCCAGGACACTGGACATCAACTTATATACTGTACCTATATCGAATTACAATATTTAATGTAGATCTATAGTCCAGCAATTGCGATTAGTTTTTTTAGGCTTAAGAAAAATAATGAAAAAGTATAAAACTTGCCTTTTTAAAATATCACTATAATAAATTATTTATCACAAAGGAATTTAGCATAAAAAATATTTTACACAAGAAAATGTTCCTCTAAAAAGTATTTCCTAAAAAAATTAATTAAGTTTTATATTTTTATAAAAATCACTGAAAAGTGTTTAATAAGTTATCATAATATTTTAACCATGTCGATATAGTTCTGCAATAGAAAATTAAGTATGAATTTTAATTTTTTGGTATTAGTTTTCCAAATTCTAAGTATTTTAGATAATTTATGGTTTTATTATAGTTTTTCTTTAAGAAAACTACTGAAGAAACTGAAAAAGTATAAACTAAAATTAATTTGCTAGCAGAAAACTCTTTAATCAAAATTGTCTACTATTCCCAAAAACATGAATACATATAAATATACATATATATATATATATATATATATATATGAATATAAATATTTATATATAAATCGTTAACTATCATACGTTTATTTGTTATTTTCCAAACTAAAACATTCGTTCATTATGACCTCTTTAATGTATCAATTAGAAAGAATTTTATATCCGAAAGCATTTTTCCTAAATACTTTGATTCGACTCATTTTATATGAAAAGATGTATAGGTACTGACATAAATTTTTTTTTTTAAATTACAAAGAAACTAAAAAATTTCAACATGGTAAATCCAATTAGGTTTGTTAAAAAAACTATTTAGTAAAGCCCACTCTGCAACCGTGCTAAATTTTCAGTTTCTCAGCGTATTTAAAATAATAATTTAAAAATATAAAACAAAACGAATAATATGTATCTCCCTAGTAATTAAATCAACAATTTTAACTATGTACCTACTAGTAACTATAAACAGACGGACGAATAGGCGGACAGACAGACAGATGGATAGAAACAATTAACAGGGATATAAAGTGTTTAAACTTATGTTTAATATCCTAAAAACCAAAAATATGTTTTATATGTTTAAAACATGTTTTTTTATAATTTTATAAAACTTATTTTTATAACAAATATTTTTAATATGTAGGTCGAATAGATATATTTACTAATTACAATGGAAATTTGACATAATGATTTAGGTTAAAGTTTCGGTAATTAAAATTCAATAAATCACATTGTTATTTCTTTTGATCAAATGTGGTTATTTTACTTTTTAACATTCATTATTTATTTATTTTTATGTACGCCCAAATATGCACTTTGTAACTCAAATTTACAACTAAAATTAACATAGTCGAGAACAAAATATAAAATAAATGATAATTAGTTTAAATGAAATTCTTTATCTATCGTTATATTAATGTAGTGGTCGAAGTTCAGAGAAGGAGAAAGGTAGATCTCAAAATCTTTATACACATCCGAGAAAAATTCCATTAAGATTTTCTATGTCATGTATAGAGGAATGACTTTAGAAAAATGACATAACATGGCATTTATCAATGCTAGGCCAAAACGCCAAGTATAGAAGATGTCTAGTTCGATTGGAGAACGAGATAACTACTATGAAAGTAAACTGATAAATAAATGTTAACATCATCAGCAAAAAGGAGAAGCTTTATTTACTAATTGATTTAACGAAGAGTATGCAAAGAAGAGGACTTAACTCTTAAGTGAACTCCTTGGGGTAAACTCTAACATTGGATAAAGGAGAAATATAACCATTAACGTTTGAAAATTACTTCTAAATTGTAAAGTAAGACTTGGTAACAGAGCAGAAAATGACCGATGATAAGTGACTCAAGCTCTCTTAAAAGAAGACCACGGTCAACTGTATCGAATACATTTCTATAGTCAGTAAAAATTACATTAAATTTGTATCCTTTTTTAATGTAAATATAAAACCAATAGTAATTGTTGATTTATCAAGCTAAAACCATGCAGTTCACGGGTTATTTTGTAATTTAAACTTTATTTTATACGCGAATAAACAAAATGTTCAAACAGTTTGGCTACTTACGGTATTATATAAATCCTTTGGAAATATGGCTATAGTTAAATTGATAGTATAAATTGCATTGGATAGGACTTCAGACTTAATAACCAATTATTGACTTAGGTTTTTTTTATATGACTAACGATTATTTCTTACGTGCATTTGTGTATCTATACATTATACCTAGGAGCCAAAAGGATATCGAAATGATGATTATTCAAAGTTATATGACTACAGTTAACTACAATTTGTTCATCGATCACGTTTCGCTTATCAAACGAACTTCGGATAATAGTAACATATTGGGTAAGAGGATTGTAATTATTATTATGTATTGAGGGCACGAGGTAAGGTAGAACTGATAGTGGGCGTATGGGGCAAACAGACACAAAATGACTAAACATTAGCGCAATTATTATTGTCGTCGAGGAGCGGGTGCGTTAGGTTACATTAGAATATAAACAGGAAAATCCGGGCAAGCCTGTGTGTTTGTCGGAGCTTATTGATCGTTCCGATCACGCGAAATGTAGTCGGTTTGGTTAAATAAGCATACCTAACACCGTAACTCGTGTTTAAGACCGTGTTCGCGGTTACTGAATGGTAATTATTATACTTTTACACATATACCGACAACGTGGTATACTAGCTGACATATTGTAGGCACATACAACGTAATGGTCCATTATGAATGGGGAGGCCAAACGGTAATGTGTGTATAAAATATAATAATATATTTATTTTCATCGTCACCGCACACCACAGTGATTACCGTTGTCGGTAGCGTGTTTATATATATATATATATATATATATATGTACACGAATCGTCGTACGCACATACAACACGTTTCTATAATGATAATATTCTTGTGTACGAAAATCGAGGGAAAAAAATGAACGGATAGAGGAGAAGAAAATTCGAAAAAATAATATAATGACACAATAGTTAGAAGGAAGTGTCGACACACATACATACACAACACATATAATATATATACATACAACACACATACACAAATACACATAATATACAAATGTACGAGTTGGTTTGATTGCCCATGGTTCACACTGCTGCAGGTACAACAGGTAATGCGGTAAAAATTGCTGTACACGAAGACGAACCACATGTACCTATACACACCGGTTCACTTTTAGCCGGATGTGACTTTCATTAGTGAAATGTATATCGTGTGTACATAAATGAACATCTGAGTCCCGGAGTATTTACGGGAAGTGAATTAAAATTACATCACGGTCTTGTTAAATGTCACACGGATTCCCGTTGGCCTGTGTATTTGGCTGTATCGTGAGTTTGTCACATTAGTAGTGATGTTACGAACCCAGATTTTTGAGGTCGAACCGAACCCGAACCGAACTTTCAATTTTTTATTCGAACCCGAACCGAACCGAACCGGACTATTCAATTAAAATATCGAACCCGAACCGAACTTCATAAAAAAAAAAAACAATACAATAATATAATTTACCATTTTTTATTAATTATGTATATTTATTATTTGCATAAAAATGTATTAAGTAAGTAGGTGCCTCTTAAACATAGTTTTAAGTCTAAGTAAAGAAGGATTCCACATTTTTCCATTTCTTTTTATTGTTTTTCGACAAATTAGTTTCAAATTTTTATTCCTAGGTTCGATATTCGAACTGAACTATTTTGTGTTTAGTTCGGTTCGGTTCGAAAATCGAACAGTTCGTAACATCACTACACATTAGTGATATGGATTTTACAAATGTTCGAGTAAGTAACCTGGTATAAAATGTACGTAAATTGTGGAGTATTTGAGTTACGTATTTCACGTGAATAGTTTTTAGCGTTAAACACACACGCACACACACACTGCAATATTTGAAAAATGTTTTTTTTTTTTTTACAAACAATGCATTTTTTACTAGAAATTATTAATAATATATAATTTTACCAGTTCCTCCCCTCCCTCTCTGTAAAATGGTAATGTTTAATATAAAGTTTGTTAAATATACAAATACATATTATAGAGGTTCATAAATCATGACGTAGACCATATCATATCCGAATAAAATGCAATATATCCTAAACACATATTTAAAAATCTGTATTCACTCATTCGTTCGATTTTATAAAAGGTAAAAAAAATTATGTCTGTTGATTTATTGAGCTTATATCTATACTCGTAATGCAGTGAAGGTGATTTTTCATGTACCTACCTCCATAACCCGATTAATGTACAATTAGGCGGGTGTACGATAATTCATTCGTACCCCCTGAAGTTATTCAACGGGTATAATGGTACATTTTTTTACCTTGAAAAAAAAATATAATAAATAATAATGTATATTTTATATAGAATCGAATTTTGTTTTTATTAATACATTTTTATGATTACAAAACAAATAATAACTAATCAATCACATTATATCTTTTGTATATGGTTGTAATTTGATGTTCACTATATTATGGATACGAATAAATATGAAAAAATTAGTTGATGGAATAATATTATTCTGTTAGGTCCTGTAAAATTATGAGTAGGTTATATATAATTAAACGGATTCAAGGTTTAAATTACTGAAAACAATTTATTTTCACATACACTAAAAACTATATATATATATATAAGGGATTTTGGGTTGGAAATTAGGGTGTTCTATTTTTAGATTTTAAACGGAAAGAGTAATCTAGATATTCGTTTTACAATATTGATTACTTAATTTATCTATCTGGAAACAACTACAACTGGAGTTGGATTTTCGAGTAAATAACTTTATTGATAGAAAATTCATTACAAGTGATACATCAAAGTTTAAACGTGTTGTTTTTTGATTTTCCAGATGTTTTTCTTAAGCATAAAAGAACAAACTATCGAAATTCACAGACACTTGTTATAAATTGGAAAAAATAATTAATAAATTTACTATTATGGTGACGTAAAATTTTCAATTTTTTTTTTCGTTTGACAGTAATAGTTTCGTATAATGCACTAAGATCCGATTAAAATGGTTTTATAGAATACAATGATATACCTATCATTGATTTCAAATAAAATCCGTTCATCACCAGTATATACAACCCTTACTTCAATATTACCATTTAAGTATATAATTAAATAACAACACGTTTAATTTAATATTTTATATAATATATAGAGATACAAAAATAATGATTTTTAAAACAGTCGTATATTCTGTAGTAAATTTAACCTCCCTCTCCCGGAAAATAGATTAATATCTTGATAATTTTAAAATTTCTTTGATAATATCTAATTACTATAATATTATTATTAATCTCCATATAAAGTTTACTTCTTGTATTGAAAATTAATTTCAATCTCTATCGTTAATGATTTTACAATATTATATACTATTTGAACACCAATTAATTTATAACATATTAAAAAGTTTTCATATAAAGTTTCTACAAGACTAAATAAAGAATATTTTGTGTATGATAATTAAGTTTAAACATTTAACAAAATAAACCCGCTCAAAATTATCACAGTCCCTCCAATTTAGCACGGTATAACAACCGATAACAGTGTGGTCACTGGTGGGTATCACAAACATTGCAAAAAAAAAAACTTATCTTTGACACTTGAAAGTATTGGATTCGAATTCACTATTCTCGGAACATTTTACATACGCTTCTCGGCCATGACTTAACATATCATTGTAATTTTTGGATTTTTGGTATATTTAACTTATACTATATAATTGGAATTT
Organism: Pemphigus obesinymphae; assembly: GCA_025469235.1. Taxonomy (NCBI): domain Eukaryota; kingdom Metazoa; phylum Arthropoda; class Insecta; order Hemiptera; family Aphididae; genus Pemphigus; species Pemphigus obesinymphae. Next base: position 60,525 of record JAIPRL010001723.1, on the reverse strand, counting down.
TAATATTGATTTAGATATGGCCATACTATAATTTACATATTACGTCTTAAAAAAGATGTCCACTATATTTATATTTAATATCCAAATATTTTATTATTAATGGCTATACAACAACTTACACGTAATATTTTCTAAATATAAAATATTTTAAGTAGGTATATTTAGATTTAAATATTTTGATATTCAAATATTTATGAAATTATTTTTTTGAAAAATGAAAGGAACATTTTAAATACATACAATATTTTCTAAACATTTTATTATAAATTGCCGTTTAATATCGTTTATATATAACATTTCCATAATATTTCAAGTATATTTGGGGTTAAATGTATTTGGTTTCTATATATTTTTTCAAAATGATTTACCAATAATTTAAATAAAATATTTCTGGAAATATTTTATTCAAATTTAGTAAAAACATTAAGATTTCCAATATGCTCTGTAGGGATTTTTGTATTTAAGATTGAAAAAGACCATTTAATATTTTAGCCTTAATTGTGTATACCTACACGATTTAAAAGTTTTAAATTAGAATGTTCTAATACTAAAACAATATGCGTTATGCATTATATGTAAATTTATATATATATTTAATATTCAAATATACTGTGAATTATATTACTTTGATATTTATAGTTTTAGAAATTAAAAGAAAGTAATATTTATGAAAATGAAATATAATTTAACCTAATCTATAAATATTGCATGTATAGGGTATGTTTGTCTGGTAGATACCTACCTATAATTGGAGGTAGAAAATAATATTTTGGGCACTTTGGGTTTATTTTATTTTTGAATGTCTATAGACATAATAGTTAAATTGTATAAAAACATAGATTTTAGTTAAGCATAATGCTTTTTATGTACGTTTTTGTATATTATACATAAAAAAAAAAACAATTAAAACTAAAACAGTGGTTTATTTTACACGGTCCGTGTAGTAATTAACCATTTAAAACACAATCGAGAATTAAAGCGTAGCCAAACAGTGACAAAGCTGGTCTGTTTTCATGAATTATTATATCATTTTATGTACAGTAATAATTTAAACTATATAAACAGCTGCGAAATATTATGGCAATTGGCAATGAATATATATAAAACTAACTTCTCAAAACAAATGCGTTCTTCAAATAATATAATAATCTGTCTATTAAATATAAAAACTAAAATGGTAGTATAAATTGTCATCGACAATAGAATTTATTATTTTTAAATCAATATTGATTCATATATGGTTAATTCATTTTAAATGATTGACGTATTTGTTTGATGTGCGAATTACTGTCATTTCTAACCTTGGATCTATATGTACTTATAACACCCAAAATAACTAAAAAAAAAAAACGAACCACAAAATCGTTAACGAATAAATATTTCATGGTCTACGAATTATGCGTGAAACATTTTCTTTTACCTTGAAAAAGTAACGATTACTTTAAAATCTTAAATTTGATAATTAAATTTTAAAATATTGGTTTTGCATCATTACGAACTCGAGTGAATTAAAATTATACACTGTATGCCAAATTAAAATTAAGTAAATAAATAATAATAATTAAAAAGTCGAGTTTCTGTCACTATTTATTATACATTTTTACCTCTCGTATTCATTTCAAAACACCAAGTCACTAGCAAAATATAATACTATACACGCAATGTCCCCATAATCGTATAAATCGTATCTGTTGAAATTAACATAAGACGTTTTCATACACTGTAATCAATTTAAACAGAATTTATTCAACTATTGTCTACTCGCAGATTCTATATAGTACCTATTTGGGGTTTATACTTCCTATGCGCTAAGAACTGTATAAATAATAATTTTATTTTTTTTATTAAAGCGTTCATATTATAAATATATTTAAGCTTAACTATAAATATTAACAAAACACAAAAAGAAAATATCTAAAATGGAATATTGGAAAATTCTACTCACAGTTTTTCTATTAAATACATTTTATAAACATCATTTAAAAATTGGTAGTTTTGAGATAAAAAAAAATTCAGAAATTTAATATGTTTTAAATTAAGAAGAAAATATGGCATTGTGAATAATACAGTTTACTAAGAAATAAAATGATTATTCAGGATTCTTTTTACAATTTTATTTTTGTAATTTTTAGTAATTGACATATATTAAATGTATTTATTTAATTTTCAATCTATTGAAAGGAAAGGCTTCTATCATATTATCAAATCATTCAAGAAAGCATTTTTAATATTCAATTTGCAATATATTTTCGTTGATATAGAACAACTTTAAATATAGATATTTCTGAGTTTTATTTGTTAGTAAACGTACAAATCTCATTTTTAGCTTAAGATATTTTAGCTAAGTTAAGACTCAACAGACATACTTATCGAAAAAAAAAATGTTGTCAAACCAATAATACAAGTATACCCAAGGGCTAGGCAAAACTGGACCAGAGACCCGTCACAAGAAAATGGGTTCAAAAATCGAGGATCATTCGGTATTGTGTATAAATTATAAATCATTTGTGTATTTTGGCTCCAAAATATTGTGTTGACTTTTTTAAAAAAAACTTATCGATAGAAAAGGGCGTAAAATTATTATATTGCCAGGAACTCCGCCAAAGAACGTTGCTGGGGTTCTGAATATACATCAATTAGCATTCGTTCGAAATAAATAAAAAAATATTTTCGAATGTTACATATAAAATGGCGTATAGATTACACTTAAGATGATGCCATACACCCGATTTTTAAAGGGTTGTGTAAAGGCAATTTTTATTAAATTTTAAGAAAAATCAAAATCAAACCAATTTAAGGTATTTGAATATATTTTAAAAAGAGACATGTTTTATAACATTTTTAATTGTCGTGTAATCACGATATTTATTAAAAAACATGTTTACCCATAGTTCATTTTTATCAACTTGAGAATATTATAGAAAGATGAAATACAAAATAAATAAATAAATAAGAATAAAAATATCTATTTAGGTTTTCTAATGGAGCCGATTTTTGACATGTGAATTTTACACGTTTTATAAGCTGTTAAAAAAAATGTAAGAAACGATATTTGAACAGCTTATAAAACAGGTGAAAATTCATATTGCACATGCTAATTCAAGTTTTTCATTGAAAAGTGGTTGGTGTGGTGTCCTCTTATGAAAACGCAACACCTAGATTTATTGAACCCTAAAACGCTCTCCGAATTTCCATAAATGAATGATGTTAAAAGTTGATTTTGATTTTCAAAACAGTTTCTTTTTGAGATGATTTTTTTTTTATGTTTCTTAATAAATGATAGCTGATTGTAAAAAATACTTTTTATGTCTTCATGAAATAACTGCATATTAATTTTTTTTTTTTTATCTAGTGAAAACACAGATCACTGTCTCGTCTTTAATTTTGTTCAGATTTATTGTTCGTCTAAAGTTATCCAGAAAGCCACAATTATGGACATCCGCGAACATGTCTATAGCAAAATAATATAATGAATTATTCGATTGGCACACAATAATGTTATAATAATATTACCGACACGGGACTATTTTCGAATTACTTTTAAAACGAAGTTTTATAATTTTCGATTTGAATTTTTCAAAAAAAAAAAAAAATTTCTTAAAAACTGAAAACACGAAACCCCGTGAAAAGCGTGTGTGTTGTGGATGGTAATAATATGGACGATCGGCCATAACCGATAGAGATTACTACCGCGTGGCATGTTCTCATATTATAGGCACGCACACATAAACAACAAAAATAAACGTATATGATAGTGTAATATATATTATGTAAGTACCGCAAAGATTAAATGTGGTAGACATTGAAATTCGAGTCTAGTTTCGAACGTGTTCACATACACTCGTCGTTCGTGTATGGGACATAATGATAATGATAATAATAATGATAATACGAAAGCTACTTTCTTAAGTTGTCACGTACGAAAAGATAGCGGGGGAAGCTTCGGAAAAACCATCGAGAACCCGAGATTCGGCGGCGGAGATAAGCGCCGAGCATTTTTTGACTTTGCGTACACCAAATGTACGACGGGGGGGGGGGGGGTACGGTGGAGGTGGGCGGTGGGTCGGTAACGACCTGGGCGGATGCGTGTTTCGAGCACGGCGAAAAACAAACCTCGGAATATTATGTCGTGTCCGGACACTGTTCGGCGGCAACGAAAAACGAGTAGGTAATAATAACTTTTGTGCATGCATACATTATGAAATGTACGTACATGTGTGTGTGTGTGTGTGTATAACGTTATGTGTACGTAACGTACAAATCGTGTGTATATTCGTACGTGTGTGCACGCGTATTGGAATACTAGCGGGCGTGTGTGTAAACGACGTGTGTGTTTGTGTGTATACACCGGGCGGCGGTGGCAGAGTAAGGTTGTGCCTTGCACCTCACACGCTCGTGCCCGCTAATAATCAAAACGTAACTAATCACTCCGAGCACGCTATATATATCTAATAATAATATATAATATATGCAACTGGAAACGGAACTACACACACACGTACGGCGTAACCCCGAGGAAATTTCTTGGAAAATCTAAATAATTGCGATTAAACAATTGCCGGCAACGGGCACACGGACCGAAAACAAAACGTTCGTTTGCATACCGTACACGGCGTATTCCCGTCAACAGATAACAACGTCTGGTCAACATAGATAACAACGACAACGTTATAGCCAGTGGTTGAATTGGAAAAAAAAAAAATAAGGACGGACTCTGAGCTTAGTTGAAAAATCAGCGTTCCGGGACATATTAAAGAAAAAGTAAGCCGTGGAGGACTTCATCCCCCACACCCCCTATCCAAAGTTTTTTAACCAGGGGACATTTTTAAATTTTTTTTTAGATTATTATATAACACGAATAGAATAGAAAAATCCAAAATTTTTTTTACATCATTGTTGGGTTATATATTTTCAACATAACATAGTTTAAGCATTCCTCTTTCAAAATAATTTAACACTTTTCCTTTTAAATGAATAATCGAGGAAGTTGTAGATGTAGATCGAAATGAAGTTTATCGGTGTCGCGTTGATTTCGCCATCCTTTTAGGCTTTAGCCATTCACAGATAATGAAGATTATTTATTACCTATATGATACTAATATGATTTAATAAGATTAACTATTCAACATTTTATATCATGTTTCTTATCTGAAACTTATTATGCGATAAGGACAAAAAAAACATTCATTTTCGTAATTTCACAATTTTTCTAAAAAAAAATTATAATTTTTAAAAATGTTAAATAAAAATAAAAACAAACCTGCGTTCCTTGGGTTCCTTGATAAATAAATTAAGGGGTACGCTGTTAAACATGAAAAAAATGAGGAGTAGCTCCGTCCCCCTGCGTCCCTCCCCAAATTCACCTCTGGTTATAGCCGTGTCCTGTGTGACCTGTGGTCGAGTGTTGGAAGAATATCGATGAAAGTGTGCTGTCGGGCTTTTAAGAAATTATTAGCGTTTTGCCCACCCCCAAACTGTATATAAGTATATAATATTTCGTATACTGTAAAATATAATTAGTTGCTGTCAAAATATTTCGAAATAGTAGAGGAGCTCCGTCTCCCTGCGCTGCACACCTCCAATTCGACAATATTCGACCACTATACTAGCCCTGAGTACCGTTTTTTTTTTTTGGTTTAGCGACAGTTCAAAACCTATATTATACCTATATATATATATATAAACTTTGTACACAAAGTAACGTCTCCTACCCACACAAGAAGGAAATTCGTAAAAATAATTTTCGGTATGACTGTGTGGTAGAACTTTTTGTGACGAAGAGAACGAGAGATCGTTCAACTCAGTACGTGTGTGAAACTGCGAACACTGCAGTGATTTTTAAACACGAGTGCGTCTGTATACAATAATATACGCCCGGTGCGAAATTCGTTCTGTTATTCGATTTTTTTTTTTTGTCGCGAACGGTAAACCCCCTATTGAAATTTTTCGAAAACTTAAATCTGTGTATGGAGAAGGGGTGACCAGTAAAGATAAAGTAAAGAAGTGGGTTCGTGAATTTAAGGAAAGACATACCGGCTCACCATCAGCACAATATCACCGTAAATAAATCTTCTGCACTGACCGTTGTGTATTTTGAATGCTGACTTTTAACATTACAGGTGAATAATATTGAGTTCACAGGTCGAGGCGTGGACGGTTCTTAAGGTTAATTTGTTGACGGTTCCACAAAAGTTCAAATTTAGGAATATTACAGGGGGGGGAAGCAAACAAATTAGTGAGCAGTCAGATTCAAACTTGTACTTGTATATACCAACTATTATCCTATCCTAACAATTGTAATAACTAAGTCCTACTCATAAACCATCCTACTTATACATTTTAGCGTTTCTCATTATATTTAACTAGTATATATACCTAACACTTGAATATATGAAAAGTATCAAATCTGTATTCTATATTCTACAACATTATGAAAATAATCAATGTTCAAAATACATGATATTTTAATTAAGATTTTTTTAATAATTATTATATTATTTAATATTGAAATATTGTTATTATATTGGAATGTTTAAAATAATGATATAAAAATATCTGTTAATACATATATCTACAGTTTTTTTTTTAATGAATAATATGTATATATGAGTATATATATATATATATATTATACAAGTAGATAGGTATATAAATATTTAAATTTGTCAATATTTTCAAGAGATAAATAGGTACACTGACCGGTAAGCTTATATTTATGATTGGTATAATCGAAAATGAATCATACAATAATAACATATATATATATTATATTATATTATTATAGTTTATATAATTTAAAAAAAAATAAAAAGTCGTTACAGAATTAAAATTAATTTTATCCTCTTCTTTTCACAAAAAAAAAAAAAATTTGGATTTTATTGATTTTTCCACTTTGTACGTCCATGCACGGTTCGGTCAAAAGAACCAATTAAGAGGAACATTATCATATTTTTGCAAGGTAATTTTTTGAACCATATAACGGTTCATGCACTGTTTGGTCGAATATATCGACCGAAAACTATTTAATATTTTCAAATACGGTTAAAAATCGGCGTATGCATTTTGTATGCACCTCTCGGTCTCGGTCTAGGGTAGATTCACCCAGCACCAACTAAATGCTACTCGGGTGTTTTCATTGTTAATTTATATAGTGATGAATGACAATCAATAGAATGATTACGCTTTAATAAGCGTATAAGCATTTAGCTATACAGGTCAATATGGTAAATAGTAAAAATGTATGTATCATTCTAATGGTCCTTGGAACGGATATGTATTATTATTTTAGATTTGAAATCAAAAATAAATTATTACATTCGAAAAACGATTCTGATCGAGTTTGGTATAATTTTATTTTTCAATTTATAAAAATTTTCCGTCAATTTGGGTTACTTATTCCTTTATATTTAAAACACTATTAGAAATATTATCTAGAAGAATTTGCAACCAGAAAGTTCTTTACTCAAACTCTCTACTTATACTACTCAACTACATCACATAAAAAAAGTGACAACACAGAAAAAGTGTATATAACAATTAACTTGTTACATTAAAGGTAACATAAAAAAAAAATAATTATATAACTTTAACCGTTTAACTCGTTAATATCCAGCTTAGATAAGTACATATTAGGAATAAGTAGATAGAGACTGTATAACATTAACTTTGTATAGAATTAAAAATATAAACTAATTAATTAATTATTTAATGAAGTAGACAATAATAACCGAAATAGTTTTTTTAGTAAGTAGCTATAAATATTAAAATTATCGTTTTAGAAAAATTATGAAGAAAAAATGTATAAAGAAAGAAAAGTTCATAATTTATTACAATATATAGTATTGAACTCAATCTAATAAAAATGTTAATAAACAAATAAAACAATATTACAACATTATATTTTTTTTTTAAAGAAAGGGGAAAATTTACGCTTTTGTATTCTTTTATAGGTTCACACTTTCAACTTGTATTTCATCGCAAGAAAAATAAAATAACAAAATAAAAAATATTTGACAAATCTACTATCAATTACTGCATAAAATATATTGTTCCTTTATTTATAAATGCTAGAAAAAAGGTTTATGCAATTTTGCTGTGTTTATATCACTATAAAATCAACATACCCACCTATATAATATTATAATAATTATTTTCGAAAGGAATAATTAATTGAACCTTTCTCTGAAATATTGAAAAATGTGTGTTTGTTGTTATATAATATAGTCCCATATCTTACAATAGATTTGTATAATATAAAAATTCAATGATAACACACCCGAAATAATTTTATCAAAAAATATGTAAAACCAAGAAATAAAAATATGACTAATTTGAAATATTTTACGTGTACATTATGCAGTAAAACCACTATGCGTGAGCAAAGATGTTAACAATAAAAAAGAGTTTAATTAATCTTCGTGCATTAAACAAAAATGTTTATAACTGTGTCCCGCTGCCCCTAAATTTTTTTATCATTACAAATTAGTAATATTTAATATTTATTTCTAAAAAATTGTATTCATACCAAGTATAATATTTATTTACAGTCGATATCAGAAATACGTTATTCTGTATTTTTATTGACTTAAATAGGTAATTTAAGTAACTTGTGCAGTGTAACATCTAAACAATGATATAAATATGAATAACGATATGCAAATTATCTTTTACTTTATTATGATAAGGTTGATAATACATTTTATTATCGAGTACCTTTTAAGTTAAACAAATTATGAATACGGGTTTGTAAATAAAGTCTACTATATATATTATATATATATATATATATATATATCTAGTTAAAATAGTATTTGTTTAAATCATATTGTTATATATTGTTATATCATATTGTTTAAATAATTCAAATCATAAATTATGTAATCATTCCATATTTTATAAACTCAAATTAAATAGATATATTTTTAAATATTATCCGTACATATATGTATAATAATACAGAATTTTGTATTCGTGTCACAATAACCAAAATAAATGTAATTTTTTCTAAGAAAAGATAGCATAAAATTTAAGAAAATTAAATATTAACTAGTTTATATAGTACGTAAATAAAAATTTTAACTAATCTGAAACATTTGAACTGTATGATTAAAATACGCATTATATGGAATTTCCATACTAAAGCTGTATGGACTGGGGTTAAACTATAATTTCGCTTGAATTATTTGTAGGTAGTCGAACCAGTAACCGGCAGATAACCTGAGATAAGCTATTTCAAACTTAGTGTCCTATCGGCAACAACAACAATATTTTACTTCAACCCCACGATTACCATAAATGCATAGCCCTTGATTCGTCTTTGACCATTTCAAGTTACCGGTCCTACACAAGAGACTGTAACACTCCCTCATCCGTGTACAATGTACACATTATCACAAATTTTACATCGTCAATCATACCCTTAACACGACGTTATTAATAACAATACCCAGTTCAAATGCATGCATTTTAATTAATTTAAATGTATGATAAAATATACAGAATGTTCTATTTTTGTTTACTAGTAATTATCTTAGCTGAATGATCTTGTATTTTAGGGTAAATTTCAAAATAAATTCCTTTTGATTGGGAAATTAATGATACAATAATTTACTTGATTTTAATGAAATAGGTTCCCATTTTTGAGTATGTCAAAACTACCTCATACAAGTATGAAAACTTATATTTTGTATATTGTATATTTTCTACAAACGAAATTTAAAATGTACCTATCTTGTATCAAGGTACCCAAACTGAATGTATCATGTATCAAGTTACTTTTTTTTATAGTGTCTTACACAACCCTGCAGGAAGTATAGGTAGGTACCTATGTTATTATTTCAATATAGGTACTTAAATAATATATTATTTTTGAACATATTTAAACCACTATTAGGTATATTGTGTTATTTCTTTATGATTTTACAATATATATATATGTATATATTTAATTTAAGATTGCTTTCTAATTCAACAGTAGTCTATTTGACATTTTCTCCATTGCATTTCAGTTGCCGACTAACTTCTCTAAAAGTTTCTACCAAGATATTTTGTCGCCTTGTTAGCTTTTGTCTTTTAATTTTGAAGTATTGTAAATTATTTTGGCTGATCAATATAAACAACTGTTTCCATGTGTCACTATAAAAATAAAAGGTATATGACCACGCAAACTGTGCTATTGTGCTATCCATTGATTCCTATAAAGTTCGAATGAGTTGATTCACAATAATGTCATGTGCCGTTCAATAGAATTTTCTTTAATGACAGTCATAATTTTCATTTACGGCAATTTTGAAGTTGTTGATGTACGTAAACTATACCGGAAGAGTTTTTTTTTAAGTATAAAAATGTATATAATATATAATATTGAATATTGTATATTATATTACGTAGAACCTATGTACACTATGGATTTATACAGTTTGTATTTTTCCTGTTTATGTGATGAACATAATATTTTAAATAAATGACACAAATAATATTTTTTAAATGGCCCTGTTTATGAACTGTTATCCTTATATTTTATCATTTATTTTACCTCTAGATTCTAGTTTACCACTAATCTAATAGAACTAATTGTCGATTTCAATTAATTAATTTGGTACCTACTAAATAATTTTGATTTTTCAATATTATTAAATATTATATAGAACGGCGAATGCCCATATATTGCACCTCTATACACAATTTTACTGAATTTTAATATTTCCATTACATGTACCTATAAAGTATGTTTAATATAATATGAATATGTATGTATCTAAAATAAAATGGTAACATAGTGACTGAATATTTTTATGGCCATCAATGTCAACACAAATTCATTACATCGCATGTGTCTGCTTAATTTGTTAAACAAAAAGTCAAAATATATACGACTACTCTTGTATTTAACCCCTAGATAGTAGGTAGGTACCTATAATGTGTAATTGAAAGGGTTGGCGAAAACATTACTCGTGCAAATTAAACAAAAGAATAGCTTAAGGAAATGAAAAAACTGTCTAATAGAAAAATGATGTTTTTTTTTTGTATTTCTTTACAATGTGTTTTTTAATTTTTTTTAATTTGGCCATAAGTTCTTTAGTTACAATGGAAAAAAACCGCCCAAAAGATAACCGTATTTAGGACTCCGTGTAACTTTAAATTAGAATAGTTAATGACGCCATCGGTCACGGAGCTCTCAACTATTTTTATACAGTGGTCGGTGGGTTATACAACATAATAGGACCCTAAAATGTATACACGAGGCATTTCGGTGAAAGTATCTCGAACAAGTTAGATTGGGCACTTTTTTCTTGAATATCGTGATAGATATCTGCGTACTCACCAATACAAATCATGTTTAATAATTATTTTATACGAATAATCATTCGTCAAATAACTGTAAATATGTTTCTTATAGTTATGAGTAGAATAAAAAGTTTTAATGTTTAAATAAATATAGTAATAAACAATATTCAAGAAATAAACGTTAAAAACATAGTATTTAAAAGTTTTTATAAAACATTATAGCTCAACAAATTTTAAAATGTAAAAGCCTTTTTTTTCATAACATTTAATTTAATTATTAATAATAATAAATACGGTCATTGAACGATTTGGATTCAATTTCCATTTAACAATTTTAAAATGGTCGGCTGACCATCATTGAATCTTAATAATCCATTTGTCTGGTTCAATTTAAAAAAAATAGGTGTAATATGGTAATAATTATATTACAATATATACATCTAAGACCATACATCATATAATTAAAAATTAAATAAACATTAAGGGTAATAGTTGTAAAATACATTAAATAATCACCTAAATTATACATAAAATATTAATATTATCTATAACTAAATAACAAATTAAAAAATTATAATAATATTGATTAAAAATGAATTTTTAAAGCAGATGCAGGATAGTTAGATTTACTATATTTTTTTAAATTTGAGATTAAATGGAATATTTTTGAAAAATAAAACAAATATAAATTAACATCAAAATTATAAATATATTTAATATATTAGGTATATACTTTGCAGACCAATATAATAATATAAATAAGTGAGATTAAACAAAACAAAATACTAACTCCTTTTAAAACCATTGATATAAATATCATTGACTGAAACATAATAATAACAGTCCATGAATTATAAACATTCATATTATTAATTATTATAGAAGAAATCATTCAGCTGAACAATTTTGAGATTTAGAAAATGATAACAGTAACTTGCATGGTAGACCACCTGCAAATCTTAGAGATTAAATAGAACAATAAACAGGTGAATCATTCATAAGTACAAATAAAAATAGGTAATATTGATGAATATACTAATAGTTAACTCTTGTACGTTAATATATTTATTGAAATATTAAAAAAATTTGTATATTTAGGTAAAAAAATAGATAATAGATAAGATAAGAAAAAAATAAGCGTAAGAATAAATAAATAAATATATTGTTATTTTGATTTTTCAAAATTTTAACATTATTATATGTCTTTCGGAATAATTATCTTATCATTTAAAAATAAACATTTTTATGTTATGCATAAAAGGGATATTTACACATTTTAAAAATAGTAAAATTCATATTTTACATTCTGAGGCGTGAAAGGGATATCATGATTTTATAATATATATATATATATGTATGTATTTTGTATATTATACATTATACATATTAGGAAACTAATTTTTAAACCATAAATCTTCATTTATCTTTCATCACTTAACAAAAAATTTTTTTGTCATTTTAGTACTTTAATGAAATCATTTTTTTTTTATTATTTATCCATTACTTTTTAACGCATATGAAATAACTACCACAATATTACGGAAAACACGTTTTATTCATAGGTAATCGATTTTGGTTATTTACTTGTAACTCCAAATACAATGTGGTAATTTTTATTTAAATTAGATTTCTGAGATAAACTAGATTTCGTATATAATATTAATTTGTATTTTATCCTTTATAACATGCAGTAGCGACGTATTTACAGTTTCCGTCTGGGGGATGATATAAAAAAAAAAAAAAAAAAATCGGAACTTCAGTTGAACTCTGCTTCCCGTCCCTTCATCTCCTTATTCGTTATATTACATTTATAGGTATGAGTAATGTTTTTTTTTTTAATATGACGCTGGTTCGTTCTAATCATATTGTTGTTTACTATGTAACAAACTTATTATGGCATTTACTATTAATTTTTTATTATTAAATTCTTTATTTGATAATTTATTATATTAAAAAATAATGTCCATTTTACGGGGATTTCGAGTAATTGTATTCAACATTTCTTCTACATCCACATGAATATTATAATAATATGATGGATGTTTAACATTACTAACTCATTTATAGATAAGGTGTACAAAATTAACATATAGGAACGTTTTTATTTACATTTACATTCATAAAAAATACAATACACGATTTACCACTGATAACACACTAATTACAAATACGGTGTTCAGTGCATTTTTTTAAGGAATTATTATCACTGGGCGACAATCAAAAATGTATCAAAATATACTTATACAATCGTCAGATCACGGTTTTCCTTCAATGTTATTAAAAAAATATATAGTAAAAATATCATGGAAGGGTTTATATTATAACTGATAAGTCTATGGTCTATCGTTATTGTGGTGACATAATAACACATGGATTATTGCTCTTTGACGACAATCAAAAAACGCCCCATTCGTCTTGGTCGGTTTTTGCGGTATAATATATATATATTATAGTCGTCAGCTGTACCTTCGATGAAGGTTGGGCACACATTGGAAAGGTTATACGTGATGTAAATTACATATTTCGAGTCGTTTTCCGACGGAATACACCGGTGTGCCCCCGTGAAGTGTTTACCGTCGACCCTGTGAGTATCGAAAAACGAGGTTATGTGTTTTCAGTATTTAGGTACACGGGTACGCATGAATGGGCCGAGTTTAGTGAACTGTACAGTGGATGTCTGTAAAAATCGGCAGCGCCGTCGTCGTCGCCGTCACCGGGCGACTCCTCCAAGGATGAATTCACATTAATTAAACTCTCGTTTCCCACTGTGATTCTTGTTTATTGATTTTCCTTCGTTTTCGACTACTCGCCGTGTTTTTATTTTCTTCGTTTTCATTAATTTTTTTTTTTTTTTTTTTTTTAACGGTCTTTTATTCTTGCTTATTCATATAGTTTTGAATACACTGGTTATTATAGTATAGGCACTCGGCGGAGTAGAGTAGGTACCAATATTAGTCGGTAAACGAGGAAATATATGTATAATATTATAATGTATACAATGTATATATAAGGAGACGGAGAAAAAGTAGAGTTTATAATACGTTCCGTTAAACGTGTTCAAATTAAATAGGAAACGTTGCCGACGCCAATCAGTTTTACGTCCCCCCTCATTTTTCCTATAATCATAACTTGGTACATTTTCACGCTTCGCACACAATTATTCGTTTGCATTATGAAATACAAATAATCGTATCGAAAGTGCAAAAGTCGATATTTTACCGGATTGTTTTTCATACATGTATTCACACATGGCTTACATGCGACTTCATATTAAATACCAAAAAGAAAAGTAAACAATCTAAAATACGAGTATGTAGAATTGTAAAAAAAACATGTAACATTGAATTTTTGCATGAATTTTTTTTTTTTTTCACAATAATCACTGTACTTGTATGAAAGAACAGTAAATAAATTAATTAACAATTTTATATCCTCTTCTTTCCCAAAGTCAGATTTTCACTTTCACATATTAGGGAAGTCGATAATGATTCTTGATTACAAGCATAGCTACCAAATTATTGGACGGATTTGGCAATCATGGCCGGTTTGTACCAGACACTATACGCCACAAGCGAAAAATATCTCGTTTCCTACTTCATTTGTTATCTGGGAGTGGAACCGAAAACCCCGTACGTGGAAATGCGTGTTCCGACGACCACTCGATCATAGTAAATGGTAAATTAAAACAGTTAAGTATATAATATAATATACGATTTTGTTTTTCATTTCAAAAAAGTTCGTTCCTTCTACGATCATATTATTTACACACTGGGGGTTAGGTGGTAGGTTACATTTACTAAGTTTTCTACATATATACCACAGAATACTATATATTTGTATATATATATATTAATTAAGAACTTTTGAATTATGTTAACAAAAAGTAAAATCAATAACAAATAAGGAAAGTTTCCAATATGGCTATTATTATATACGAATATGCTATTCAAGTGCGGTTTTCTTAATAGTTTTACTTTTACGATATTAAATTATTATAATAATAATAATAGGTTAGAAATGATTAAAAGTAGAATATCAAAAATAATTCAGAATTCAGCTAACACGTTTTCAAAATAATTTTTATAGTATAGTGGCATGCGAATGATACTTTTTCATCCTGAATCAAAATATCTACTGTAAATTTTATTGGGGAACTTCAAGTATTATGTAAGAACCTATTGGGAGGGTGGTCTGTCGTATGCTTACAATTGCTGACAAAGGTGATAGGGGGGTTATCATCATACTGACGTCAGTAGTAATAAAAAAAAAAAAAATAAATAATATGTACCTACTTATTTTTATTAAAATATGTAACAAAATTGTTCATCTATTTTTAACTCATATAAAATTTGGAATTTCTTTTTTGTTATAATTAAATATAGAGGCCTCGTCAGACATATACTGACGTAATAAAGGAAGGGGGCTGACAATTTCTGACAATATTGTCAAGGGGGAGGAGGGGATTTAAAAAGTCCAAAAATGCGCTGACGTAATACTTCAATGCCCTCTTGAATATATATATATATATATATATATATATATAGGTATCTTCATAAAGTATATAAACTTAAGTTTATAGTTATCATAATATTTATATATAAGTATCATAATATTTAATATGATTTATTATTATTATTTACTAATGTTTCTGTATGCATTTTTAATTTCTTGAATTTCATTTTCCATAGCATATACTCGAATATTACTATGAAAATAATACCTACTTGTCATTTAATAATATATTCAGAAATTGTATTTGATTTCCATATTTTCATTTTCATAAATATAATGAAATATTATAAAATACAGAGATTATCGTTTGTAAAATTAAATCTACGGTGATAATTAATAGTATGTGGAGTGCCTTAAAGATGATTATAAATTACGAATTATAGATTTTTTGCTAATAATATTAAAGCATTTCTTAATGTTTACGATACTGTCCCTAGTTCATTTGTAGAATTATCAAGATTCAAGGACCATTGCTAATTATTTTACCAAAATAAATAGGTAATTCATGATAAACGGGGTATTAGGTACTTATATACCTATAGTAGGTAATAACTATTAACTATTAAATTTTCGTATTATATATGAATTATAAGTAAATAAAATTAGTAATATTTTTATAAACGTATTATAATGGTTTCTATAACAATTAAAAATAACAACAAAATATTTTAAAATATTTTTTTTGAAATATGAAATTTTTAATTTAAATCAAGGTACCTATATAATGCGGAATACTCGTAATACTAATAATGTACTTGTACCACTTCCTTATTCAATTCATTTTCGTTCTCTTTGATTATATTATAGTGATTCCATGTCATACCCTATTGATACACGTATTTATTCGAAAATTTTGTGTGAACGAAAATATTATAATTTAATGACAAAACAAAAAGAGTAGATAGGTACTTCATTCGTATTCACTAAAAATTTCATGAATTGAACTATTACATATATTTGAAAATATCTATTTTTCGTGATGGTAGATAATGGATACATAAAAAAAATATGTAGGTACATTGTTGATTCATTTTTAGCGTATAATCATGGTATCGTTGCAGCAAATTTTGACATTATCATCTTCTTTTTGTTCACACTCTAATTAGTAATTGCTTAGAAATCAGTGAATTATGATAAGTCAAAAGACATTCAGATATTTTATACAATATTAAATCCATTTTTTACTATTTTATATTATTATTTTTATATACAATATTTTCAGAATTAAAATAACAGTCATTCAATAATATAATAATAATATAATATCTTTATAAATGTCAATATTATACCTAAATAACTTCACTATACTATAATTTAGACAATTCATTAATTCTAAATTCGAATTAGATCTAATAATTTTAATTTATTTTAAATTAATTTTCATATTACATACATAATTTGTTATTTATACATCACGATTTTAAGAAGAGGATTAAATTAAAAAATTGTAAATTCTAATAAAAAATATTTAAAGATTTTTTTTTTTTGTTACTTTATACATACAATAAACATGGTTCGATTAATTCCGTATTAAAATATAAAAACTAAAAACTCCAATTTCGTAATAAAGTCATAAAAATAAGGATTATATGTTTTTAAAATGTTAATAATTCCTACAAATAATTTTCAATCAATATTTCTGAGACACTTATTGATTTATTATATAGAATAGATAGGTACCTATTAGAAAACATAATCATGTTAATATGCATAATCACACAATCACTCTACTGAAAAAATATAATACTTAATGTTTCAAGCTTTGATTTCTTTAAAACATTAAAATTGATTAGTGACTACTGAAGTTTGTTATTACCAATTATGAAGGTCACCATTAGTATTCTTAATTTATATTTGTTGAAAATTAATATGAGACACAAAAATGCAATCATGGGATTTGCCGTATTAGTTAAAATTTCATGTTAATACTCTTATATACCGTATAACATTAGGGTCATCCAGAATGTAAAGTTAGAATGGTTCTGTGAGCCAGGGTGATTTTTTTTTCTAAAGTTAACAACACTTAACGTATAGTGGGAATCGTAGTGATTTGATTGAGGTGTCACACGTGTCCTGCAAAAAGTCGAAGAAAAAGTTGGGAGTGACAATCGTGTGACACTTGACGACTTTCAAGAATTGTTTTTAGAAATTTCTCGACGTCTCTTTGGTGAAATAATGTTGGAAAAATTAGGATAAAAAAAGTTGTATGCGAGATGGGTGCTCAAAATTTTCATTCCTGAGCATAGTCAAAATTGTGTTTTTGCAACGCGCGAACTTTGGGATCGTTTTGAACGTGAGGGAGAAAGGTTTCTCGACTTAATTGTCATTGAGGATGAAACGAGAGCTTGTCACTATACCCCAGAATCCAAAAGAGAATCATTTGAGTGGCGACACACGAGTTCACAATCCACTAAAAAGTTCAAAATGATTCGTTCGATCCAAAAAGTCATGGCTACAGTATTTTAGAATTGTAAGGGAGTCCTTCCGATTGAATTCATGTTTAAAGGTCACACCATCAAAGCTGAGACATATTACAATACAATAAAAATGCTGAGGAGAAACATTCAAAACCGTCGAAGGGGAATGTTGTGCCGTGGAGATTGCCTCCTTCATGATAACACCAGGCCTACATGGCGCAGATTTTCCAGGATCTCCTCACTTCTTTCGAATAGGAAATCATCAACCACCCCCCCCCCACTTATTCACCCTATATGGCATCTTCGAATTTTAATTTTTTTACCAAATTGAAGAAGTTTTTTGGTTCGGAACGTCATTCCAACGACGATAAGGTCAAGCAGATGGCGGAAAAGTGACTGAAACAAGTGGCTGGAAGAGGTTGGAGAGAGAGGTATTATGTAGAAAAGTAGTGTATTATATTTGTGACAGCCTGTGAATTTCATTAATATATAGACATTTTTTGAGTTTATATTAATGTTATAACCTGGTTTTCTGGATGACCCTCGTAGGTACATTGTTTAAGACATAGGTCTCTGTTAAAATTATTACGATTTTCGATTACACTTATTTGTACTCGGATTTTACATGTGAGTTTCATTAAAATAAGTGATTTATTTGTATTCGTTGTAATAGTATAGTTATAGAATGAAAATATTAGTTTTATATTACATGACCAAAGTATGAGATAGTAATCTATTCGCGTCCCATTCAAAAAGTTTTTACAAAAACAAAAATATCCTAGAAATCTTGAAATTCTTTATGATATTTATATATATTAGTACATAATAAAATATATTTTATGAAAGAATCGAGTCATTAAGGTTAAAATTTTTTAAATTTTAACAACAGTTAAATTTCTCAAACGCAGTATGTTTTCGGTAGGTAATTTTTCTACATGCATTATATAGATAAGTACAGAAGTAATAAAAAAAAAATCACTCGTGTATATAGAATGAATATTATATCAGATTTACTGTGAGAAAGTCCAGTACGGAAAAACGTCGGCCCAACTAATTTTATCTAAAAATGTGTGTACCGTTTTGGGTATATATAAGTATATGAAATTACTGAAAATGTAAATTGCAATATTTTTAAGAAACGGAGGTAAAAAAATTATGAAAACCATAAGACAATTATTGTGAATAAAAATTCGATAATGCCACATATATATATATATATATATATATTGGTATTATAACAGCTGGTATACGTACATTGGTCGAGTGGACAAAACACAAGAGCTGGTTCCCGGCATATTATATATACGGTATGCTCGATGTATATTTCGGCAACTGTAGCGACCGTATTGATTTTGGGGGGCACTCGTCTGTATAATATATATACTTTCTTCTAAAAAAAAAAAAAAAAATAATTAATACTACTTTTACGCGTAGTACACACACAGTGTAGGTGTGAAAAAGAAAAACCCGCAAGACGTTGTTTTTAAGCCGACCAATATAAAATATATATCTCTCCGCGGGGATGGTCGGTTGCAGCACGGGGGACGAGCGGGGTTGCGACGGGGTGCGATCGAGTGCGGGGGAGTTGGGTCTAAGGAAGTAAAGCCTCCCGTTCGGGAAAAAAATGGTCGGCTATTTGTCTCTGCGTGCATTTCGTCGGTGGCACAAACACGTACAAAAAAAAAAATAAAAAACAACGCCGTCAGTGGCATATCGATTTGCATTTTTATTAATTATGTTTCTCGTGCGTTTTTCCCATTGTTGTCGTATCCATTTGCCGAATGGTGGTGAGGGTGAGTGGAAGAGAGGAAAAACACTACTTCCTCCCACACACACACACACACACACACACACATTATGTATATTATTATTATTATTTGTAATATATGTGATAGCGTGAAACGGAACTACGACGGCGGCGGGGCGACGTCTGACCGAGAGGTAATCACGGGTAATAATTATTAATAATCCCGGGGCGCCGCAGGGCGTTGTCAGTATTTTTCACACAGACGACTCCCCGTCAACACCTTATCAAAAACGTTACGTTTGTTCGTCTATGTGTGTGTGTGTGTGTGTGTGTGTGTGTGTGTGTGTTATTATGGATGGAAGAAAAAAAAAATGTAAAGAGAAAAATAGAAAAGAAAATAATAATCATAATAAACGTATAATCGCGATATCCGCGTGCACAAAGACACACGCCCACGTAACCGATATTCTAATATTGATTTTAAAACACTGTGGGCCCTCACATTGTATACACTGTCGGTTAGGTATACCGTTTATAATATGCCTATCTTTGTACGTCCGATCATACGTCGTGTGCATATGATATGTACATAAATGCTATATTATTATTTATTAAATAACGCCTTGCGGTCGCCACCGATGATTGCCCCGCCGGGCGGCGGCGTCCGTGCTCGTCTCGAAAATATTAAAACAAATAATAACAACCAGACGATATTATATCATAATGACGTCCAGTTAAACTGCAGTATACGTGAAATCATTGTAGACCGATAAATGCATGTTATATACTCGACGCTGGTTCGGCGCCATACTCCGATTGGATGCTGCAAATTATTATGGCATGAGCTGTATATTATAATATTATAATGGTACAAACATAATGCAAAATATATACTGTCTATAAAATTGATAAAAATCGTGAATGATTTAGAGTGATAGAGCAATTAACCGTGAAATAATTTAAATTACCAAAAATTACTCGTTTTTTTGTCTAACCATATATATATAGGTATTTAATATACCTATACCTTTTATTATTATTATTATTATTATTTTAAATCCTAATGAATTCGTCCTTATGGAATAATTTATAATAAATAATGTAGTTTACAAAAAAGTCCTAAAAAGTTTAGTCGCAAATTTAAAAATATACATATATAGGTACCTATCTCGCACTTTTTTTTTTCAAACAGTATCCCGTGGGTATCCAATGAGGTATTTAATTTACACCGTATTTTTTGATGTTCTCGTAGTGTGGTCAAGAGTATTATTTTTATTTTTTTTAATTGTATAAACATAAGTTTAAGCAATCATTAATATTTCCATAGTTTAATATGAATCCTATATTATTTAATATATCATTAATATAATATAACACTAACATAAATGTTTTATGAAGAAAAGAACTTTGTTTATAACTGTTGGTATATGTGAGTACTTTACGATATAATATTTTAGATTATGTTTATTACGGGTATAATATTATACACTGCAGTGTACCTTTCTTTAAAATGTTGCATTGGAAATAATTAGGGATGCCGGAAAAAAAAAAAAACACAAACGGAGAATTTTTCTGTGCTAACCATCCAAATCGAAAACAAACTTTAAGAATGCAAAAAATTATTAAATTATTATATTATTCACAAAAACTCTTATATTATATTATATTATATTATTCTTTTTAACTTGGTAAATTTTAAACAGGTATAAAAATGTTAAAATAATTTTCCTTGGTGGGGTAATCTTTTGATGAGATTCCGGTGTGTTTTCTGCTTTTTTGATTTTATTGCTGAAAACCTGAATGAATCCATGTGGGTCTCGGGTCTTTGCCAAACCTGGAAATAATGATTATATTTATATATGTTTAACTAAATTATTAAACGTTATAAATTCCCATTGAGTAAATATTCTAGATCACATATGACATATATTGGACCATTGCACATATTATTCTTATTTTTGT
Organism: Pemphigus obesinymphae; assembly: GCA_025469235.1. Lineage (NCBI taxonomy): Eukaryota > Metazoa > Arthropoda > Insecta > Hemiptera > Aphididae > Pemphigus > Pemphigus obesinymphae. Next base: position 38,601 of record JAIPRL010001723.1, on the reverse strand, counting down.
ATAACATTGCGATATTAGCTAATTTTTTAATATTGTGTTTTTAACAAATACGTACACAATTTGCTATTTTATTGTAGTCTTGACTTTTTTAAATACATCATTATATTTAATCTATTTCAAACAAATTATGATAGTTAAATACTAAACATTTAATTATCTAGTAAAGTCTAAATCCTATAATGGACGCGTGCTCAGGCTCTTGCCGGTTTACCAAATTTGTTAGAAAATAAATATATTGTCCATGGAAAAAACACAACAAAAAAATTTTTTTCTGAACCATGTCCATGACGTAATTATTGTATATATTAGGTATATCTATATGTAATGATTAATGATGATAACAGAATCATATATATTTATATATATATATATATATATGTATATATTGTTTATAAAACAGATTTTATAAGTGATTATTATAAATATACTTATTAAGTGGACAACAAGTTATTTCTTTGTTACAACCAATTAAATTACAAATGATAAATATTATTTCACTACCATATTATATGCATATTCATAATATAAAACATCTGAAACTTGTAATGTATATAGTAGTACCTAGTGCAGTAGTATTACCTTTTTAAAATAACTATTAAATGGTAATGGCTTTAAAATTAATTTTTTTTTTATAATATAACCTTTAAAGTTAAATGATCACCGTGGTTCTAAATATTTTAATTAGTTAAAATTTTTCTTTTTTCTTTTTATAATTTTACAAAATACAATTAACTTTTTATAATATTATAACCTTATAATAAAAAATTGTGAATACATTTCTACCAATTGTCAAATAATATAGGTAGGTACTAATTTTAATTTTTTTTTTAAGATTTACAATTTTTAATAGAGCATTTTAATTTTAAATATAAAGTTCGGCTTACTATAATATTTATTTGTAGAATAATTTTGGTGGATCTCCTTGGTACCCACATGTCAACATTTTTAAATGAAACTAATTCAATTTCTTTGTAACTTATTTTTAATGATTTGTAACCATTAATTTAGATATTGTTATCTAATACCCTGGCCGGAAAATTCAATTTTGAGTTCGGATACTGAAAGAATGTCGTTCTAGCACCGAAAAAATTAAATAATTGTCCGATTGATTTCGGACCAATTAGTATTTTTTGTAACTTATTTGTAATGATTTGTAACAACAATTTCGAAATTTGTAACTTAAAAACATTATCAGAAAATCTAATTTTGAATTTAACAAAAATATTACAAATTTAATGTAGGTACACTTATGCATTTTCGACAAAAAAAAAAAAAACTCAAAATCTATTAAGTAACGTCTTTTTATAATATGTCAATTTCTAATATTGATCAATATTCACTAGAGCGCTAGTATTAATTAGGTTTTGGCTGTGTTATTTTTTTTACACTTTATTAGCTAATTTTTTAACCCACTAACTATTTAGACATAAACAAAATTATTATTACTATTATATTTATGCCTAATATTTACCTATTAAATTTGTGTACATATATAAAGATAAGTATTTTTTTTTTTTTTGTAAAAAAATAACAATTATTTAATATGCACAATAAATTTTAAAATATGAAATTAAAAATTATGGTTACAAATCATTATAAATAAGTTACAAAAAAATTTAATTGGTTTCATTTTAAAATTTTGACTTACGGGTTCCATGGAGACTGATTTGAATAATTTCAACATATTTTACTTATAAAAGAGAATTTTATACTAAATATTATACAAGATATTCCTAATTATAGTAATACAATTAAATATTCTATTAACCTTGTATTAAAATTGCAATTCTTATCTACTCGTAATACCTAAATTTTCACAAAACTAGAATAATTAACCACTTAACGATTCTTATTTTAAAACTAGGTAATTTATAAAAATCGATAAATTCAAATTTTTCTATTAAGCTTATATTAAATTTTCATGTAATCAAAATAACATTCTAAATTATGCGTAGTATAAAAATTGAAAAAATGATTATTTTGAAGTTTAAAAAATCTGTATTGTTTTAATTTGTATCTTATTTCTTTTATAAACTTTTTCGCATCTACCTATATAATATTAAATACAAATATACGATTGAAAAGCTCTTTAGAGTTATTAGAATATATTATGTATATAAAATATAGAATAACCTATTACTTTTTTTTAATTATTAAAATTGTGATATCTATTGTAAAATCTGTAGGAATTTTGTATACCAGACTCCTAGTGTATTTTAGACCATAATTGTTATTCATTTTCCGAATTATTTTAGTTGATAGTTTTCATTACTGATTTTTAAATTGGTATAAATAAAAAATAAATAAATTGTTAAGTTTTTATGCACGAAACTTTAAGAATACTTTTTTATCCAAAAGTCTCATCACTTTATAAACATAACTATTCCTACTGCTATAAAATATCAACAATTTGTATTATTATTCGTTTTATAATATATATATATAAATGTATATTATATTCCTAATTTATAAATTATACAATAATAATAAATGTAATATTATAATATATAAACACTAGACACTATCATAAAACATTAAAATGTGCTAGTGAAAAATCTGTAACATTTAAGTGTATGGTTATAAATTTTCAGTGTTATAATAAAATACACCTGGTTTACGGTACATTTTTATTAATCATTCTGGTAACAATACGTTTATGAACCAACTAACAATTATTTTTCATGCATAATTATAGTTATATGATTATAACTCTAATCTTGCAAAGGACATAAAAATGTAGCAAGGAGAAATCACTATTAACAAAATTCTTAAACCATTGTAAACTTTGGACAAATATAATATAATATAGGTAACACATTTAATACTGAAGCAGTATTAAATAGCTAATAAAATGTTGGGAGTACAAATAAAAATATAAAGTGAAATTGATTGGACAAAATATTTCAATAAAATTGAAAACATATGTAGTTTAAATACTATTAAGTAGTATAAATAATATACTTGTGCGTTCAATATTTTTTTCCTGAAATATTTTGTGTCCATAGAGAAAAATCTATGAATTCTCACAATTGTTTTCATCGCCGCTCTAATATTCTATACGACACCGTTTAAATAGTAATTCTATAAGAATCTCACACTCTGTTATAACACGATTTGCCCTTTAGTCGTTTAGGTCACCTTAGTGAAATTAATTTGTTTAACCTCCGACCTCCACGGTCGAATTGTTTTCTTTTTACCTCGTCTTAAATTTCGTTATTTCTATATGGAAGTGGTTTCTACATTATATTTTAACTGCTAGTATCTATTATATGCAGTTTTTGCTGTGTCAATTTATGTAAATCAGTATATATTGTTCCATATTGTCTATTAGTATTTTATATTATTATGAGACCGTCTATAGATTATTAAAAATTCAAAAGCAGAAATTGATAATAACACGTCTTATTATTATTTAGCTTGACCCATTAAAGTTTAGCTTTACTTTATTACAATATGCACTATTTAGAGATAAATTTAGAAAATTAGATATATACCTATCATTATTGTTTTACGACAGTATTCTGGCGAGGTTATATTTTAACTTAAGATATTACATCAAAAGGGTTGAACATGATAATATAATGTTATTTGATTTGTCGAAAGAGATAATATGGTGTGACAAAGTTTTGGTTCGTATAAATAAGATACCTACCTACTTCAAGATTTTATGTTCAAACCAGTAAAATATATCTACAAATACACATAACGTGTAAATGAGTTTTGAAAATATATATGTTTGAGGTATAGTACAACAATAAACAAATAACATTAAACATTTATATATTATATTATAGAAAATATTGATAGTTCAGTATTTACAAAAAACTATCTTAAAGATAATTTTTATCTTTTTTTATATACAGTAGCTAAAAATGAGTTACTATAAATTAATAAATTAACTATCTATAAATAAATACAAATTACTAGAGTTTTGTCATTTTTTATGCAAATTAAAGAAATAAGAATCGCCAAATATCTAAAACTATGAAAATGATGAGCTATTCTTCTAATGAATAATAATTCACGATACTATTCACTAAAACCAGGATAGAAATATAAAAAAAAAGATAAAGAAATATTATGTTTCCATTAGTTGAAAAGAAACAATATAAAACATGGTTTTTTGAGGTTAAAAAATGAGTAGTTAAATACCATCCCTCTGTCAGGAATTATTTTTAAATTATCGATATGCGATAGTCGCTATTTTATATCAAAATATAATTGATTGCATAATATGATACATAAGCGTCATTTTGAAAGCAAATTTGAAGCTGTCCAATTTTTCATTCCACCAGACCATTTTTAATGTAAAAATTACATTTTAAAAAACTTGATAACCTTATTTTTAATAACCGAAAAAAAGCAATTTTTGCACATGAGACGACCACTTTTTCGTCCCATCAGACCGTATAACCATATATTACATTTGGAGCAATATTTCGTAGGTAGTGTGATGGCCTAAATAATTTTCAAAATGTTGCAATATCGGCTCAATTAAAAAAAATAAGGAAGTAAAATATTATAGTCTAATCTGTCAAATGACACCCCTGATATGATAACAATATAATTAACAACTACGAATCGTATTCGTGGAGTGGAGATAAATGATAAAATACGAAATGTCGGAGATTTTAATAATGTGTTATTTTTCTGTTGATAATATATAGGTACTTAATTATTGAGGATCAATAATAATAGTAATATATGCGTTTATTTTTGTGTATTAAAATATTAATTTTTGAAATTATTTTTAGGACATTATTGAGGTAAACGTATATTTTGTCCCGCCATTTGGTCCCCGGTAATAAAATTTATTCTCGGACATTTGATTCCCGGCTCTTGTATTTTATTTGCCAACACTTTTATCGTGAATAACTTATTTATAGTGATACCTAATATAAATTATCCTAATCATTATTCATTATTTCATATTTTGTTTTATGACATTTTAGTTTGTTCTGTTTTATAATGCAATTTAACCTGTAACCTACCCGACGTGGTGTTTCACAACAAACCGGGGGATATTTTCGATTTAATTTGCGACATTCGTGAGCGAATGAAGCCGCCCGCAGCGAGTGGAGCTAGCGTGGCCCGACCACCCAGCTGTTTCCCACATATTATACTGAAGAAACGTTTGTTTTCATTCTGGTTGGGGAACAAAAGTCCGCTTTTGGGGACTAAATGATCTAGTTATACGGGGATAAAACGTCCTAGAACCAAACATAGTAGATACAAGTATTGAATAAAATACGTAATACAAGAATATCAGAAAAGATTTTGTGATATTAACTATATGTAGAGTTAATCATTGAAATAGCACCATATGGCCGGCATGATCGTTCTACAAAACAAAAAAAAAAAAACTTTTTTCTATCCTGGGGTAGACACTACATCCCCCCTGTAATCATATAAGTAAGTACAAAGATTATGGATTCATATTGGTGTTTTTTTTTAAATAAAAATTTGATTTTTTTTAATTAGCGGTTATAACGGCACTCCCGAGTAGGTCACATGAAGTTACATCGGGGCCCCAAAATGTAGTGGAACTTTTTTTTTTTTCAAACATTATATAATATGAGAAGTATAAAAATGTAGGCGTCCCTCCACTTTTTTCGAGCCACTTCGACCGTTGGACATACAATATTATGTATAGGTACGATTTTCGTTAAAGGATTTTATTCAATTATGAACTATCGCGTATACGTCGTTATACGGTTTAAACGGTTAATACTAGGTACCTATCGTCCGGTCATGTTGCGAAATATACGTTTACAATATTATAGTATAGTATACATAGAGATACCGTATACATACGTGTAACCTAATCCGCGCGACGTTTCTACAATCGTTTAGCGGTATATACCTATAACGTGGTAAGTATATGGAGCGGTCCCCCTCCCCCCCCCCGCCAATGGATCACGACAATGGCGACGGCGTTTAGCCGTCGTACGGCGCACGTGCAAACGCCGTTTGCGGCATGTGTGTTTACGATAAAATGATTTGCACGTGTAATGGCCAAGACGCGGAGAAAATACACAAGTGCACAAGAAAAATAATGCCGTGTAAAAAATGAATAAAGGTGGTGTACTATAGGTGTAGGTTATGGACAGAGTATACTATATACATATACAGAGTGAATATAAATATCCGTCGGAGAGCAATTAACCCGATGTATATACGGTTTTGATTTGTGGCATCACGATACCAGTCAATATTATTGTTATTATTATTATTATGATTACTGTTACCGACGTGTTACATTATAATATATATTGTTTATCCTCTGCGCACATTCCCACGATCCGGTTTTCAACGCTATTTGGACAAGGCGATATAACATTACAACACGTATATATATATAAAAATCATCAGTGTATTATCGTACACGCGCATCTATATTATACGATTATATGCACCGAAGTTTAAAAGGCAAAGTTAACCGACACTTGGGATCTAACATACAAGGAACATTACACGTTCGTATAAAAAAAAAAAATCAAGACACAGTGTATGTGGTGGCCGTATCCATTTTCCTTCAAAAATCGGTTTCCATTTTCCTCCCTTCCATTTTTCTCCCCAAACAAAAAAGTTCTATTCCATTCTCCTCCACTGATTATAGGTATCGCTACTACGCTTATCGACTGTCCATTTTCCTCCGAAATTGTTGGAAACACTGATAGGTATTTATATTATATAATTATTATTAATCTAATGAAAAAGAAGAAATGAAGACAAAAAATAAATAAAAACACCAATTAACTACCTATTATTTATTATTGTTATATTCCCCCCCTCCCAAAAAAAAAAAAAAAAATAATAATAATAATAATAATAATTCGTCATAGTTCTAATATACTTACTTAAAAATGCGGAGATGGTGAATTGCGTCACCAAAAAAAGGTCACAGTCGTAAACTACTAAATTGCGTCCCGGGGGTATATGAACAAATAGATCCCGAATCATCTAGATCACAACCATACTTCTGGTTATAACATGGAACTACTCGTCTCGGGATCCAATTGTCTTATCTTGATCTAAAAGACTCGCTCAAGCCTCATCACAGAATTTAGTCTAACCTAACCATATTTAATTTAACCTGTTACTTACTCAATGTGGTGTTTTACAGTAAATTGGGAGACATTTTCGATATAAGTGAAACTGAGCAACATTTGAGAGCGAATGAAATCACCCACAGTGAGCGGAGCAATCGTGATTTGTCCTCCAAGCTACGTTTCTCAATATGTACAAAATATACTCTGGCCGCAATTAACATATGTTTAAAATATACCTGAGCCATAATTAACATAAAAAGTTAAAAATGGGACGTAATTTACAGCCATCCTAAAAATGTAATATTGGTAAATAATAAATGTACTAAATATCTAAAATAATATTAAAATAAATCTTACTTGATTTTTTTTTTAAATTGTCTTTCTTATATATTTTGTTTTTGTAACGGTTCGATATAAAAAATAACTAATAATTATAGTGTATTTCCTATTATTTTATTTTTATATAAAATAAATAAGTTCATTTTTTAGAGGAAAATGGAAAATGCAGGATATGAATGAAATTATATTTTATTTATGGAGGAAAAAGGAATTTATATTTTTTTTTTTTTGAGGAAACTGGAGGTCTACATAATACTACTTAAGTCCCGAAAAAGAGTAAACTTGACAGGTAGTAAATTTGATAACCGACTTGCGTCCCTTTAGCGGAACGTAAGTCGGCTATAGCATTATAATCGATTGTTATCGTATTTATACAACTAAAATCGATATTGAAAATCGATAATTATATTGTTTTATTTTTTATTATGCATTGAATACATTTTTAATCAATTTTATACTTATATTTATTAATTATTAAGTACATGAACACTGGAATTGGTAATAGCTTATAACTGTTTTCTGTTGATTCTTAACTTTAATCAATAACTTTTTAATATGAAAGCATAATTTTTCGTTATTTTATAATGTATAATACTACAACTATAATATATAATAATTATATTATAATAACATGAACCAAATTAACATTCAGTTCTATGCTTAATTAATAGTATGATTATATGTACTTACAGACCTACATTAAATAGATAGTATAGGTAGATATATAATTTTTTTTAAATATTTAAAATTTACTTTTATTTTTAAATAAAATAATGTATCAAACTAAGCAAAATACTTAAAATACATTTTTTTTACCTCTAGATACAATAAGAAACATTCTATCTTTGTTGAAAATATACACTATATATGTATATGTATATAACTGATACTAAATGCATAACTGTCGACAAATGAATTAAAGTTATCCTGACTTGGTGATAGAATAATTATTTTTAAAATAATTATGAGGTATACAGAATTCCTTAGTTTATTAATCAGCTAGTACCACTAATACCACTAAATCCCCTAACCCACTACCAGAACTTTATGAATACTATAAAAATTATATATAATATAATACACAAACACTTTATATAAAACCGTAACGGGCTAGTGCATAATTATGTTATTATTTGCATCTATACAGCTTTATAAAATGATTTTATAATATACCTAATTGCAATGAATTTTTATTTATAATTATTATATTTATTTATTTTAATATGCATATGGGATCGGCATCATATAATACAGTAAATAATAATTAATGATAAATCTTATGCATAAAATAGGTAAAAAAATGTAACCGTTAGGTAAGAGGTTTAAGGAAACCTATAGATTTTATTTATTTGTTTCCCCCGACCGTTTTTGCTCGGGTTGTTTTTTCAATAAAAAAAATTCAATTTCATTTCTTATCACAAAAAATCGTGATAAAAACATAGCTGAGCCTTCGAACTTCTGTAAAATATGGTATATTTGGGTAATTTGTTTATATTTATTTAAAAAAATGTTAAAACTAACGATGCTTTAATGAGATATTACACATATTTTTGGAATTTTATCATCCATTGAGAGTTTATATTGCCAGTTAATACTTGTTCGCGAGCCGGATGTGGCCCACGTGCCATAGATTGGAGATCTCTGATCTATATAATAATTACTCATCTTGCAATTTTATTGTAATTTATAATTCAATCTATTATTATAATAATTCTAGTGTATACCAATCGATATTTTCTTAGTACCTATGCATATTTATGTAGCCCAAGACTATCATTAATATAGTATTGAACTTTGAGACAAACTTTAAGATACCGTTTGGCAGTGGCCAATGTACTTAGCCCGTAAGCACCTACTTATAAAATAAAGAAGTCTAAATACTTCCTTAAAAAACACAAATAAGCAAAAAAAATAAAAATTCATCAACTATTTTCGTTGAAATACTTGCCAAAAACGCAAGTAAGCTCATTGATTTATTATATTCATTATATTATATTTATGTGTATTATAATACAAATATTTTATGCTGGACAAAATATGATATTTAATATTTAATTGAAACTGATGAGAATCGGAAATAGAACCGTAATTTATGCAGAACCGGAACCACATAATTTAAAAAAAAATAACCGGTACCGAATAAGAACCGCTGAAATGTTTCACTAAAAACCGGAACCGGAATCAGTACCGATAAAATCAAAAGATTCCAGTCCTTGATGAATAAATATTTATTTATTTAATAAATAAATGTATTTATTTATTTAATCAAATTAAATATTTAATATTTTAAAATTTAAGTGGAATGAGTTTATTGGTTTCACAATGATGTTTTTTTTTCTGGAAACAATTTATCGGGTCGGAGTCGAGTATAAATCATACAGTAAAGAAATTTTATTAATTTAAATACATTAAATCGTTTCTTTAAATTGTTTTTTTTTTTTTTTTTTTGATTTTCCAAATAGTTTTCTTAAGTGTAAAGTAAAACTACCTTACATAACGAAAAATTATTATAAAAGGAAAAATAACAATTAAAGATTGCATGATTATTACTAAAATAATATTATATTATTGGGTGCATTGAAATGTTTTTTTTAATTTTTTTTTTCTGTTATAGTTATACCAAACTCCGCTAAAAATTGTTTTATAATTGATTTATCATTACTTTGAAAATATTTAATATATTTACTATCAGTATGCTAATATACGACGAACGAAGTGCTTCCACCTTTTATTTGTCGCCTTTTTCATCTTAATCATGTTGATGGATTTTATTGTATTTTATAATTATTTATATAAAGTAAATTGTAGTGTATACATATCGTATATTTACAATGCACACTAAATATTTCATCAATAGGCTAAAATAAAATATAGGATAAATAGTATAATAACCTTTATAATAGTTTATACAGGTGGATCATATTATAGGTATACACTATAGTTGAAAATAGAATTATAGATTGATAACATTCAAGTTAAATTTAGTTAAAAATTACTATAATTTCTCATTAAGTATTCAATTAATTATGTATATTTTCCAAGAATGGTTGTATTTTAAAATTAAAAATGAATGTCTAAAATTGTAAAAAATTAGGAGTATACTCTTTTAATTAATGTAGTATAAAATTTGAGAAAATTCGGACAGTACAGAATAAATGAATTTTTTGTGCCATATTCTATACGTGAAATTTGCACATTTTTATAACGATCTCAAAAAAACTAAAGCCAACCGGGATTTATCCGGATATATAACGTATGAAAAACGCTTCTATTAACCATATCGAACCCCCTATCGAGTCTTACTAAGACTGCTATAACGAGGGTTGGAATTTGTTATTCTCTGTGTCTTACCTGACCCCAAGTCCGACTTCAACTCATCTACACTCCTTGACTTAGAGCCCTCACATAAACACCCTCTTTACTATAGTACCACCTCATGTAGATATTAGACTTAACTCTATATGTATGTGTTATACTGTTATATATATATATATATATATAAGTATCGATGAAACACAAATGCAAATCAATTTCATATTTTTTAAATAATGATCTCTTTTTTGGTAAGTTTTAAAAAAAATTTTAACATGTACAATGTACATAAAACAAACGTTTTAAACATATTTTATTTAGTAATTTGTTGTAAAAATGATACAGGTCCCTCTATATAAGCAATTTTACTAACTAGTATTTCAATTATGTATACTCAAATTATAAAATGGATACTATTTCAACGTAATATCTTAAAACTGATTAAGACCTACAGATATATTTTATATATTATTTATGTTTAATTATAATACTTTGACAGTAAATACCGACTAATATATTAAGGATTCATGGATCTGTATATGTGATACTAATTTTCCTGTTCTTAAATCCAGATTTTACGTTATTGGAATATTTAGCCATATAATTATGCTATGCTAGCTAATTTCGAAGATTTGATTAAAAAATAAATAAATGTACGTACATATTATTGGATTTTAATCAGAGTAATATATAATATATAGGTACCTACTCGTATTATAATATTATATACCTACCTAGTTGTGTAGTATTTATTATTGTATTTCGTTTTTTATTTTGTATAAAAATAATTGTATGTTATTTGACGTATTATACAATATATTATATGTATATTATTTATGTTGTAATTTTCCTAATTAACACGTTTAACATGTGATTAATTTGACTGACATTCGGATAATTTTCCAAATTAGAAAACAGGCAATTATAATTGTATTATAACATTTACCTTAAATTAGATACAGTTTAAAGAAATTTACGCGAAGGTTTCTTGGGGGTCACAGTTGAATTGACATGTACTAACCTATTAAGTACATAAACGTAGTAATTTAAATTATTTTTATTTGTTTTATTATATGACAGACTTTAGATTAAAACGAGGAAAAAGTTAAATTGTAAACTTTCAAATATAAAGTTTAAAACATTATCTTTAAATTATTGTTCTAAATGTATATGAAAATTAAATTCCCGTATAAATGTATGTTTATTACATTTTTTGAAATAATATATATATATAATTGATATTAGGACAGACTAAATTAAAATAAATAATAATATAATGAAATAAAAAATAACATTTTGTTTTCGTTTTTCGTCAAAATAAAATAATATATGATCTAAAGACCTCTTACACAATTGAACCCATGATAGATACGTATTTAAAACAAATCTTGATATAGAAGCATATCTAATTTCTTATTGAATAATATTTTGTGGCCTTGAATTTAGTTATTTTATAGATTCTCATTTACGCAAATAGTTAAATATTTTTAGGGTACCGTTATTTATATTAATATTCTATGAATAATTGATTAATATCAGCATTTTCGATGTAACTCCATTGTGTTATTAAATTTTATGATGATAATGCAAAATTTAATTTGAAATTACTATACATTTACCTTGTTTTTAAATTACTCTATACCTCCATTATACTATGATATTTAATTTGATATTTCGAAGTATTAAAAAAAATTACTAATATTACTCAGCCGTTAAATAATAAACAATGATAGATGAAAATATAACATTTTATATTATATCACTATCGAGGTAAATAAATTTTAAAACCATTTAAACTTTATTAAAAGATTAGATATAATGACACTTTTGAAGAATTAGTAATTACCTATAATTTATATTCGAATAATTTTTTTTATTAAATATATAATGATTAGATAAAAATAGATTTATTTTGTAATTATGTAATTTTCAAACTAAGTTCTATTATATATGGAAAAAATATATAAACATGTTTTAGATTATTTAATAAAAAAGCGATTTGGAACAAAATAAAAATACGTATCTTTTATTATATATAAAGAACCCCCAAACATTTCTAAATGTTACACAGTATACTTACTATTATTATATATCCATTATAATAAAAAACGATATCGAGCTATTTGGTATCCATATTTAAGAGAATTTCAAGAGATCAAATAATTTTCAATGAAAAACTCATGTTAGCATTTCTCATTTTTGACAACTTATAAATCTTAGAAATATGAAACAAAAAACTAATTATAGATAACAACATTATCTAGCGCTTTACGAAGCATTTTCACGATTTTTTAATTTTTTTAAGAGTTAAATAGTTATTAAAAAAAAAATTTAATGTTGAGTTTTTAACAATTCATAAATATGTTTAAATACACATACCTATCGAAAAACGGATCCGAAGGGCACTAAGTAATTTTGTTTTTTATAATTTTTTTTTTCGTGTTTCTAAGATATTTGTAATTGTTATAAATAAGAAATGCAAACGTTATATTTTTAATAAAAAACCATAATAAAAATGATATAGTAATGGGACCAATTATTATTAGCCTTATTAAATATGCATAAAAAAATGCTTTTAATTGTAAGATATTCATTTTTCTTAAAATTTTCTAAAAATTGTCTATATAGAACCCTTCAAAAATAGCTGCACTGACATCCTCTTAAGATAGATAAAAAAACTTAAAATTTAATACATTTCAAAACTACATTGAACGATAAAATTCTAAATACATATAATGGTTTCATATCTGCATAATTTCTATAATTTGATAAAAAGTAAGGTGACTGTAAACAGACAGTTGCCACTAAGGTTATTTTTCTGAAAAATGGTGTAACCATTAATTATGTAATATGTAAATCATAATTTTGTAACCAGAGCCCATTATATAAGAAATATTTATGGATAGGGTAAGATGTCTCCTACCCTCCGCCCAATAAAAATGTTTGTAGTAAACAAATTATTATACGCTACAATTGAAAATATTATTGAAGATTACTTATTTCAAAGAAACATTCAATGTAACCATTGGCTTATTGAGGTAAAATTAATTTTACACTTAAAAGTTTTTAAGGTTTTTTATGTGCATAGTTTTTTCGAAAAAAAGTCATTTTTACTTTTATTTATTTAATTTTCGTACAAAGTTAAATAAATAAAAGTAATAAATGTTTTTAATTTTTTTAATTTACCTTGTGTTTTTTTAAAAACATTAATATATTCAAATTTAAGTTTACTAAAATATTGATTTTATATACTTTTAAGTAAAAAAATTAAAAAAAAAACCACTTAATTCGACCTTATAAAATTTTTGGCTATTTAGCACTTTCGCAATTATTATGATAATTTGACTCATCATTTTTATTTTTCGATTATAAATAAATGCATTTTTTAACTATTAACTGAAGTATATTTAAGGATTTTACGTACTATTAATTATGTACCTGCCGTTTCTTTATTTTTTTTTTTTTTTTTTTTTGTTCAGTTATATATATATATATATATATTTATATACACACACGAGTATATTTTTTATTAATTCGTGAAATAAAAGTAATTCGATTAGCTATTTACATTGCTACTAAATATTACACTGGTAATATTTAGTTTAGCATGTAATTTTTTATAGTACAATAAAATATAATAGGTAACCGTAAAAATGGTACCCGATGATTTTGAATGCGTAAAATATCATCGGATAATTTTTATGGGGTTATTGAAGTTTCGAAAACGCTCGTAACACGCAACTACTACGAGTATATTACCGTGTTGGTTAATTCTCTATAATTGATGACCATCGCCGTCGTAAAACTGCCACAACGAACTTCCAGGCAGTATTTGCAAGGAAACGGCACATCAAATGTTTGTCACCGACGAGAGAGGACAGCGCGAAGAGGGGAACAATACTGTCTGTGCAGTATCTTATAACGTAACGTTGTTAGACGTGCTTAGGGATCGACATTTTGTCCAGGCCTCGTTGGCTGTAGATAAACAAATGAGAGTAAGATAGAGAAAGGACCAGTGGTAGTAAAGAGAGATGGAGACGTAGAGAAAGTGAGAAACACGTTCATATACGCCACGTAATATACAGAGAGTGAGAGAGAGAACGTACAAATGCGTGCGTGTGTTTAAACGGACAACAGGAAGCAACGAAGGGTGTGCGCGTCCATCTCTATCCTAATAATATATTCAAAACCGACTGTAAAGGGCAGGACGGGGTACGTTTCTCCAAGACAATGGTTTTCTGGAAGGGTATAGTAGTAGTGGCGGACGCGGGCCCGGCGGTGAGGGTTAAGTTCGGCCCGTTGTCATTTCCATCCGTATAAACCGCTCGCGTTCTCCGTCCAACACTCCGTAGCAGTGTTTCTCTCTCTCTCTCTCTCCGTCTTTCTCCGGTCAACCAACCCTCCGGAATTATTGCATACATAACAATGTCTTGGACGTGTGACGGGTTAAAGCCGCAAAGGAGAGACCGACGGACGTACGGGACGATATATAGAGCGAACGGGTGAAACATGGAAACGTTGGCCGGTGGGGTGGGGGGGGGAGGGAGGGGGCGGAGGAGGTATAGGAAAATTGCTCGGGTCCGATTGCCTGGGCATTTCTCAAGACGTCCAGGGACGCCCCAATTAATACGATTTAGACGGTCGGCCGGTGGAGAGGGCGGGCAGGGATCACACGGCTATCTCTGCCGCTCTATACCTACCACACCGACTATATCATATATACATATATATATATATATATATACATACGTACACAGGGACCGGACAATCGATATAACAGAAACCTGGAATGCCCACCATCGCCACCGCGCTCTCGTCCCTTACCGAAATTCGGACCTTCAAGACTGTTTCATCAACGTTAGCCGACTTCCCTAGACCGCTACTTCAACCCTTTCTTGGCACCACCGGAGTCCCCGCGTCTCTCAGTCACCGGTCTCCGGGCGCGGGGGGGGGGCAAGACTCTGCCGATAACCCTCCGGTTTAATTCCCTTTACCATTATCTCCGAGCACAAAAGGTAAACGCTACGTTAATTACAATGTTTAACAGCTCCTGCCTCCCCTACTTTGTCCATCTCGTACCTTTCTCGTCTATACAGTTTCTCGCACTTTGCGCGCACATTTCCAACTGAAACATATTCCTCGGGTAATGGAATTTGTCCGCGGACAAATCGTTCCGAATATCGTATATATATATATATATATATATATATATGTGTGTGTTTGTGTGTGTGTGCAACGTCTCCGCAACTACGCGTATTATAATATATTCCTACAACGGTTATAATATTACACGAATGTGCACAAGCAAGAAAAATAATATCGAAAAACATAATATTAATGTACGTTATACAAATTATATATATACAATTTTTTTTTTTCTATGAAAATACCTTCTAAACGTTACCATATTAAACAGTGTCCGTGTCGTGCATATTCACGTGGAATATTATTTCGTTTGCGAAAGACAAGATCTCTGACTCGGAAATCATTATAAATTAACGGTTTTACATCCTCTCGTTTCCCAAACTCTAACATAGGGTTACACCCTCGCATATTAGGGAAGTCGAAGACGGTTCTTGATTACTACGACAAGCATAGCTTCCAAACTATTGGACGGGTTTGGTAATTATAGCCAGCTTGCACCAGAGACCAGACGCCACCAGCGAGAAAAATCTCGTTGGCTACCCCCGTATACTGCCTGGGACATCGAACCGAAGACATCGTGCACCAAAACACGCGTTTCAACCACTTGACCACAGTCTACCCCTCTGACTCGAAAATCATTAATTATTTAATTTCATAACCTGTAGACGATGTTAATGATCGTATAATGATCACAGAAAATAATTTACCTGTAACTACTACACCCTTGTCTTGCGAAAATAGAACTCAATTCATAGCTAAATATAGCTTTTTGGTTATAATTTCAATTTTATTATATATTTTGCGCCACATTATACTGCACCAAATTCTATATTACACACAAGTACATTATACGATACTGTTATTCCTAGTGTTACCTACACATACGGTGCTGAAATATATATGTCAAATTCTAGGTGGTTTAACTGCAGATATTATTCTATTTATACTAATCAATATTATGGTGTTCAAGTAAGTGTATTATTAACGATAATAACAATATAATAATAATCCCATTTAAACGATTCGATACACGGTTTGGTATCATTGATGTCATCGATCCCGTAGATTCACTATTTGGACGCGGTAAAGATTCGCGGCGACAGGTGTTATTACAGATGTTCATAAACATTCATATGACTCTGATGATAGCGGCTGAGCCAGGTTAACCGAGCTTAACGACATACTAAAAAATGAAGAGGAAAAAACAGAAGTGGGAAAGAATAGAAACGCACACGGGACAACATCGGAACGGAGAAATGTATATGATAAAAATAATTCAAAAATTGCGTATTGGACCGGGTTAAGTTTGACAGTTATTCGGTTCGTTGGCCAAAACACGATTAGTCATCATCATCACCGCCATAGTCGTTCGTTCTGAGCCAATTGTTTGTCATTATGTGTTGTATACATAAATAATACATATATTCAGTGTCTTTTTTTTTTTTCATTATTATATATTTTTTTCTCATTCCACTGTAGTTTAGACACTCCAAATGTAATTATTTGCGTACAAAGTCTCTCACGGTTTGTCTCGACACTATCGGAAAATAGTCTTGTACAACTGCGGAGATGTTTAATGGAAGACGCGACAACGGCGCTAACGAAAATTCAATCGGGCAGTGGTGAATATATTGAGAAACAAACACAATGCACATAGTTAATGAGGGGAAAATATCATACCTATACAGAAGATCGTTTTGTGTTCTGGTTTTCGAAAGAAAAATAATGGACAACTGTGGAAGTAATAAGCCACCTCCATTGAACAATGATTACAATTTGCAACTATCTATGATGCGGTGATAGAGACTGTGTATAAAAAAATACGATTTGTCATTTATATACATTATTCGTCCAAATATATATATAGCATTTTAACTACGCTGCGTTCTAATGAACTGTGTAAAATCAATGATTCGTAAGGAATATATATATATATATATATAAATATTTTATATAGATCGTCAATTTTCATTAGGTAGGTAGGTATACATATTTTTGTTTCTGGTAGAATTTTTCCAATAATTTATTGCGTGTTTTCTCCAATAACAGACCAAATCTCGTATATTAGCTTTGCACTGAAACACTTATAATATTATCGTCTTCCTGTCGTTTACGATAATATAGACATAACAATTAAACAATTAAAGCCGTACCTACTATTTTTTTTATTTATTTATTTTTTTTTTTTTTAATAATATGATAAATTAATATTAAAATTATAAATGCAGCGAGAAAGGTGTTTATATAATAAAGTACGTACAATGTACATATTATATTATATTATGATACATATGCTAGTTATTTAGCTACTTTTTCATTAGTAAATATAATCAAAATTCTATAGTAAAATAGATATAACTAGGATACTGTAGTTTTATGAAAATTTTTTATAATACTTAACATTGGAGCTACATGCTGTATTGATATGCAATTAAAAATAATTTTATAATATTACAAGTATAATACATATAATTTAAGTAGTTTCGTTTTTCTATGTAAAAACAGTATTAGAATAGAAATAGTATTTCGCTCATGAGATATAAAACAATGATACATCATTTCTTCCGATAAAACAATTATTCGAAGTAGAGATATTGGTGAAATATATACAATAAACATATCAATATTAAACCACTAATTCTCTCGCTCCACACTAAAATTGGTTTAGATATATTTCCAACTGATAGTAAAGAAAAATACAACCTATTTCAATAGATAAATTAATATAAGTACGTACTTGTAATTCAAAATATATTATTATTAATTACTTGTGATTAATTGTATAGGTACTTTAAAATATTTGGAATTAATTTTTTTATTTTATTCGTCAATTTTGATATTTTTTTAACCATTAGCTTCATGTACCATTAGATTATCCAACAAATGTATTCTAATTTTTCTTAATAATACTAGCTATTATAAAAGAATACTACTCAATAAATTGATGTAAGTACACGATAGACATGAACTAGTTATTGTTTCATCTAATAAAATGATAATTTAAGAAAATCTATTGAAAATATATTTTACAATAATGATATATGTAGGTACTCGATAGGAACATATTATTATTCTATAGGTACCAAAAAATCTGTGGAAAAATGGTCGCATTCGCATATATATATATATCGATATACGTATATAGTAAAAAAAAAAATAAAAATAAAATGTTTTATTTGGAGACCGTTTGCCAACACCAATGACAACTGAAAAAGGATTATTTCCAAGTTATTAGATATTTAGAACGGAATAAAACGAAAAGTTTTATGCTTGTACGCATTCAATTATTCTTTAATCTTTTTTTTTTCTTTCTTCGGGATACGACATCTAATTTCAGCGTTTAATTCCGCTGAATAAGCGAACTAAAGGCGTTATTCGAGTCTTATAAAATATATATATATATGTATATGAAAATTCTTCGTTGAGCTCAAAAAAGAGACCCCGGCAGTCCGTTAATTAATCAAAAGACGTCGTTTGGCATGCAATTCATTTTTTTAACAGCTTCCCCTCACGTCTCACTCGTTTGCGCCGTCATATCTCACGGTTATATCCCGTCCGAAAAAAAAATAAAAATAAAAATATGAAATTAAATCGGGCCACTTCAATGTAAGTCTCCAACGGGCTAGTATTAAGACGTCACTTATATTATATTATATATGGCGATATTTCATCGGGGAGGGGGGGCGAGTTTTCGCATACGCAGCAACGGCGATTGTAAAATTACTTTCTCGCGCTACCGTCATCCGTTTTAATGGTTTACTTTTTAAATACTGATGAAATAATATACAATATTTCCACGGTTTAAATTAAAACGTCTCGGCTCAAAACTAGCTGTATATGTCTTGGAAATAAAATTAATTTATATAACTATCTACATAACGTGTACATCGTAATAATAATAATATATTATGAAGTTCACGGTCAAAGGTAAAAAGTATGCAAAAAATGAATAACGTGCGACATAATTTTCTAAAACCACATGTACATATAATATTATACCTATACAATTTAGGAAAAATCAAGTAATATTTAATATTAGGTACTTACTCGTATTTAATATAGGCACCTATATAGTTTTATTGAATTTAATGTAGTTAATGAAATCTAAAATAAACATATTTTGTTTATAATTTTATTTGATACAAGCTTTTATTTGGACTTTTATGTATGTAAGAATTTACGTGACTTTTCTGATTATTATTTCTGTAATACTTCACTACACATTTCATCAATGCTAATAGATATATGTGTCAGATATAGTACGATTTTCAAAATCTAAATTCACTTCATTACATTATACTCTTGAAATAATAATATATCATATTTGCAAATGTATTTGAAGTACAATTATAACTGATTTAAAAAAGCACGGTCATTCGAGTAATTAAATCTACAATTTAATTCACCAAAAAATTGAATTTTTTTTTTTTAAACAGAAAAGAAAAGATTACATTTTTATATCTAATAATCGTGAAAATATTTACCTTTAAAATTATAGGTACTCGAAATATTCTGGTGCGACCTTTGATGACTATCTGATCCTTATAATATATTTATACTCAACAATACATTCTAGATTCTGAAAAAGGTCAAGATGTTTATATTGACGATGACTGTCTTACCTGACTGAACATATTTTAAAAGAGCTGAAGCTTATTCCATAAAAACTTTAAATAATTCACAAATCCTATTAATAGTATTACTATTTTAAATTAATACTATTAAATAATACTTATTAACTTTTCATATAATTTTGATTGTATTTTAATCCCAAATTTATATTTCCGAGTAAGTACATTATAAATTTACCTACTAAACATTATACTATAAAAGTCATTATGATATTAATTCATTAGGTCTCGTTCAGTCTGATATTGAAACAACGAATAAATAATAAAACGATAATAAACCTCTTTCAAGTACCACTCTGATCAAATTGTTTACTGAAAAAATGAATAATAATTTTACCAAGTCTTCTGATCGAAAAATCAATTACAAAAATATGAAAAAATTAAAAATAATAATCATTATAAAATCACTATAGTTTCTTCGTTTCGCTCAGAAACTAAAAACAAGTTAGAAAAAGCCACTTTACGATTGGGCTCCATCCCTGGTTTCTATACGTATTTTTAATCAATTTGTGACAGAAAATTAATAAACTATAATAATAACATTATGCAAATTTTTAATACAGTTTTTTTTTACAAATAATTATTTGTACTTATAACTTTTTTCCAATTAATAAAATTCAATCACAAGTATAAACATATAAACATATACTCATTAAACATTTATTGTTAAAATTTATTATAACGAATACTAATTTGTAATTATTGATTTGGTATCCACGGAAACGAATTGTAATGCAGACGGACGGACGTATGAAAAACACTGCACTCTTTAAGAGTATTAGATTTTTTGAATTCTATCTCCCAAAAGACTAACAAATTCTAAGAAAGTCGATTGTCAAATCAATAATGATGCTAGTAACTATATGTACTACCTACGTATCTATGACGACGAATTAATAGGAGTGATAGACGGACTGACAGAATGAGGATACACGATATCTTTATTTATGAATAGAAAGTAGAAACCTAATACATAAGTGTATATATAAGTATACAAGTATACTTGTATATAAGTGTGTACTATATGATAACCACAAATACAGGGATTTTCATTTTATAATAAGGGCAAATATTGCTATTAAAATAACTCGTGTTAATGACATAAGAATTTGACTTCATTTAGATAAAGTTTCCGAAAAAAATGATTAAAAACGATTTTTACTTTTACCGTATTACGGAAACAGTTTTAATATAATCGTATGTATATACCTAATATATATATATATATATATATATTATATCATATAACTCATTAAATAAATTATATCATTCAATCATATTTGGTGTATTCTATCGGAATCACGCAGTAATGTCCGTATATGTGATTGACAAGCGGCTTTAGTATTTAAACTTTAGTAGGTCCCAATAATTACATTTATTCAATAGTTTTTTTGTCATAGTATAGAGAAAAATAGTGGCTACTTACTTTCCAGCGCATACTTTTTTTTCTAGTTTAATTTCAATAGAAATATAATAAAAATATATAAATTACACGTGAGAGTTGTTTTATGACACACCATCATTGGGTAGGTATACCTATATTTCATTGTAATATAAGAGAAAACAAAAATATCGTGTTCGTTTGCATTTACTGCTGTTGCATTGTACTTTAAATTTAAAATGAAAAAATCGAAGAGAAGTCCCTACTAAAATATTTTTTAATTAAATAAATTAAATGAATTCACAAGTGACTGCGGTGCTGTTGGTTGAGATTGATTTTGTTTCATGTCTGAAATAATAGATATTGAAACACACGTATTTAATCACTGAAACCAATGATTATTGATTTCCGAAACCTGCACACACGCATAAACATAAACATTTGCATCATATAGAAGGGTCATTCGTACAGGATACACACGTATTGTGTGTGTAATTAGAGTGCTTGAACTATAGAAAGCTTAAGTTATGTGAATGATGTAAAGGGGTTGATACCAATTAAGGTAAGTGTTTGTCAGTAAATAAATGAGTTTTTACATTAGGAATCCATCTCTCAGGTATCGTATATTTTATTGTACATGTGAACATAGATAGAGGCTTATTGGTACATAGCCCCTAAAATATTGCCTAATATCTCCCGAAATTGTTCAATAATTTCAATAGACAATTTCAACTTTGACAAGTATTCGACAATATTATGTAATATTCATCTTAATTTTCAATGTTATATGTGTATTATAATTTATAGCTATTGCTAGAAGCTATTTTTGAAGTTTTTTTTTTTCAACCAGGTCTAATTCATAATCGTAGTGTTACAATGAATCGTAATGTTATATAGTAAATATTAGCATTATATTTATTACTTTTTCAAAAATCAAGATAGATATTACAGAAATTTAAATGCAGAAATAAATTTGGTGTTTAAAACAATATTTCTCCAAAAAAAATTAATTGAATTATAATCCAATTAATAGCATTTAAATTATAATGATTTTATTAATTTGTATTTTTTTTTTTTTTAACAATTGTCGAAATTTTTGTTTTTTTTCTATATTAAGTAATAAGTAATTTTTTGAGCAGATCAAATCAGTTAATTTATAATTTGATCTATTCCTGCCTCCTTAAATTTTATTGGTTTTTACTGTTTATAGGTTAGATTAAATTATAAATTGTGTAAATTTTTTTTTTTTTTTTTTGATAAATCTCAATAAAACGAATTAAGTGATATAGGATTGGTTTTTGTAAATTTAAAATGTTCGAAATAATAACATAAAAATGTGTCTAAATTTCACTATCATTGGTTTCCGATCAAAATATTTCCAAATAGTTATTTAATCGATTGACTTTTACTAAACACTATTTTAAAGTAAATTACTGTGACAAGAAAAATTACATAATTTGGAATAAATAACATAGATATTGTTTAAATTATGAATTTTACTAATATATAAAAATCAAAACAATAAAATAGTGTGATATTTTGATATATTACGATAGAAAATTTATATTGATTTTTATTTTATTAAAACAAACCTATACTATTTAATTTAATGAACTATAATAATTTAAAAAGCTTATTATGCGATTTTCGATCCTACAAACAATCAGGGAGATACTTGCAGATAAAAAACTATTGATAACATATTATTATTTATTTAATTGATGGAATTTATGAATAAGTAAATGTATTAATATACCTACCTAAATAAATGAAACAACTTATTAAGCAATTCCATTTATATTGATAATTATTATATTATAATTAATTCATTAAACTTACCTCTGAAAAATGAATTTATTATAAACTATATGTAGGTATACTTTTCATAATATGAAAAGAACAACACAAAAAATATTCTACAATTGTGTGAGTTTGAAGCATTTTTTATGGCAATTTAAAAGTTTTTAAAAATAATAGATAAAAATTGTGTGATGATGTATATATAGTATGATTAGAAGTTTAAAATAATTCTCTATTTCATCATTATATATATTTTGTGATTTCCAAGTCTTGTAAAATGTATTCTACATATTATTCTTAATTGCTAAACTAACATTATTGTAATTATTTATTTTATCTAAATAATAGTACAATAAAGTATAATATAAATTTTCGGCTAACCGAAAATTAACCATTTTTCTAATCTGGAAATAATACATATTTTAAAAGAATGAATTATAATAACTACGGACAACTAATATCCACTATTCCACTAAATAATAAAACAATTTAGTTCATTACTCATTAATAAATTGAAAGTTCTAAAGTTTTTGTTAAAATAAAAAATAAATATAGATTTTAATACATTTTCATTAATGTAAAAAATAATATAAGTATTTTAACTGTGATCCATCATGCTTTATAAGAATTATTAAATATTTTCTGTAATATTTTATATTTTAGGTAATGTACTTATTTTTTTTTATTAAAAAGTTAACAAAATTTTAAATAATGGTTATGTTGAATGAAGGATAAAGTTGTTCTTATCTATTTAAATGTAAATATAATTTTAAATAATTCCCTACATCTTATTAAAATATAGTAACCTAATTCTTTGATCTATGTGAATGAATAAGATTATGACTAAAAATTATATAAATGCAATTTACTTGAATATTTAAAAACAAATTATGATGTGATGACATTTCGTATCATATAAATAACTAAATATGACATAGCTAATGTGAGAAATGCAGCTAATGTATACACATTATCGAAATTATATGCACATTAGCCGAAAAGTTAATACTATTGAAATGTAAATTAATAATTTCGTACATTACCCATATATAATTGTATAAATTAGCATTAAATAAATAGATACAGTAATTATCAATTACAAATTTACAACTATACGACATTTTATTTATAAGTTGAGAGTTTATTCAGAAATTGGAACCTTAAAGTTCTTCCGACTTTATAAAAAAAATATTTTTAGGTTCCTGTTAGAATTAGTTTTCAAATGAGATCCATAAAAAAATGAATAAAACGGGAATTTTAGTAATGTATTTTTTTAGAACTATTATTGAATTAACATGTATAATTTAAATTAGTGTTCCTATCCCTTTCAACTACTTAAGGAACCGAAACACCTGTCATTTTTAAGGGGTTATCTTTAGTAATTTTTTAAGAAATTTTATGAAAGATAAAAATCTAACAATTTAGAAATGTTTAAGTACATTTTAAAATTAATCTAAAGATAGCCCTATATCACTTTTTATTGTTGTGTAATCATGAAATTTCCGTTTAAAATACCAATAAGCGTGCCAAAATTGTTGAACTTTGGAAAGTTGGAATTATAATCTATTATAGGATGGAAGATTGGTCTATCATCTTTTCAGTTATTGGACAGGATAGTGTATTATTATTATTTTAAATATGAAAGCAATAACTAATGATAGTATTCGAAAGACTATTCTGAATAAAATTCGTACCTATATTATATTATTATATTATTAAAAAATAAATAAATATAACAATGACTTGTTATTTTATTATTTCCCCTACGTTTATAAAATATTTCCATTAAAAAATATAGTTTTCCCTTTTTAATGTTAAATGATTTTACACTCCGCTCCGAACCGAAAATCTGATGTCGATTCAAGTAACTTAATGGGCATTTAAATAATACACAAATTTTCTAGGTATTCTACATAAAAGTATAATTTCGAGAATGAACCAAACAAAATCGTTTCTGTCATTTCAGATGAAATCATGAAACCCAAAATGTGTCTGATCTTATAAGTCATTCTTCCCGTCAAAAAATATTCCTGGAAAAAAGAAAAACAGCGTAATATACACTCTGATAGCCTGTAATAGCTAATAGCCAATAACTCTTTGGTGGTCGTACATCAAAACTGATGTTTCGTAACAAAAATTGTTATTATGCATTATTTATATTATGCAGAGTAGGTACACGCAATCAGACATTTACGCCAGGACAAAATGGACATTTTACCTGGGTCAATGCGACCATGAGGTCCAACACTATATTATTAGTTAATACTATATATAATATGGTCGTATTCTTTTATACTGAGACTGTGAATATTTAAATATTTATAGTTTTTTATTGTAATATTTACTTACAAATTATAATTTAAATTACAGTGCATAATGTATTATTTGTAGTATAGTGTAAATGTGAAATGCATACTCTGTACGCATTTATTTACAGTTTCCTACATTATAGGCCCAATTATTTCATTTTGTATGTTCACTTGGTAATATCGCATTTCCACTCCACCTCACTATATTTGTAACTCAATAATATATTAAGGTTGAATGAAATGACGAAACTTTCTGTCTTGATAATTTTATGATTATGTTATTGCAAGTATAAACACATATATATATTGAAATCCATAATGAAATATAATATTATACGTATGTAATATATAAATGCATACTGTTTCGTTTTAACCTGACGATTGGTTATAACTCCAAAGAGTGATCAGATGGGTTCGGATTAATTAATAAAGCACTGATTAACAATTAACATATTATGTGTGTATGTTTATTAACTGTAGACAGAACATTGTAATAAAAGTACATTATCTTTATATAAATATATATATGAAAAACGTACAAACAAATATTATAGGTTATAATAATCTTATCACCTATTTGTTATCATATATTACACATCTCTCTCCTTAAGGTTATAACATTGGTATTATATTTTAATTTTAATATAACAAATAAATATAAATAACATATCTTAATAAACTTATACCTATACTACATATTTTAATATTAATATTTTAAATGCAAGTAAACTTTAATCTAAGAATTTCTTGCAGTAATTTTTTTTTAAATGATATAAGTTTCTTCTATACACTACTTTGTTTATTTCAACTAAATATGATCTCGGTATTTTCAATCGTTCAACTATAATATCTTTTACCCACTCTGACTTTTTAATATCTCTGACTAAAACTTGCTCATTTACCTTAAACTTATTTCTAGTTTTTGTTGATCTATCATAATACAATTTTTCCTTAACTTTATATCTCTTTACTTCCACTTTAGCATTCACTACTCTCGGTTTTAACGTAACTTCTCTTATACTGAATTTCACGAGAAATCGTCCGCGTACAACTCGTCCATCGCCGCGCATCCCCCACTAACCACACTCGTTAACATCGTTTAACGTACGCTCTAATAAAACAGGTGTGGCACCTACTTTTTTATTTTATCAGCACTTATCACTACGGGCATATAATAATTAATTTTGAAATGTGCTTCGACCTCGTTAAGATCACACTGCGTTCTTATCACCTGCTAGATTCCGGACGATCTCTCGTGAAATATAGTATACTGGTAGTTTTGTGTTTTGTTTCCAACACTTTAGACATCAATAATTGAGCTGGGAAATATTTACAATTTGACACTGGCGTGTTCCTGTAGTTCAGAAGAAATAGTTGTAAGTTTTTTTCTCTATTATACACTTTTTATGATTCTTTTAGGAATTCCTACAAATTTCTCTTAAATGGCATGTTATCAGCTATTAGTTCTGAAGGAATACCAAATCTTGTAAATATATTCTTACAACATTCTATTAGTGTTGAACTATTTGCGCTTTTAATTGGTATTATTTCCAACCATTCAGAGTAATAATCAACTATAACAAAATATTTTTTTCCTGCCCAATTTGCAATATCTGCTCCTAAATTTAAAAATGGTATTGAAGGTATTTTATGTCTAATTAATGGCTCTTTATTATTATTAGAAGAAAATTGTTCACAAATGTTACAACTCAACACAAAACTTTCAATATTAATGTAATAATTTCATAATTACTAGCCAATACCAATGCTGTCTTGCCTTTATTTTATGAACACCTAGGTGTGTTTCATGAAGTAAATCTAATATCTCTTTCCTTGATTTTTTAGGGATTAAAAATCTATAGTTCCAATACAGGAGATTATCTTTCATCGTTATTTCTTTTTTTATTTTATTATTGTGCAGTAGCTCTGTATTTTTTTCTGATTTCCTAACCCTTTTAGGCCATCCATTTACATAATATTCGTCTACTTTTTTTAACGTGACGTCTTCTATCAAATTTTGTTTATACTCTATAATTTTGTCTTCACTAAACCTAATTTTCCCTACCTTTATTGTATATATTTTATCCTGCATGCTTTCATCGTCTTTCACAATATTATTTTTGTTAAAATTACGGATTAAAAGATCAGCTATATACATGAACTTTCCAGGTAGATACACTAAGTTAAACTTATACAAAAATAATTTTATCCTTAATCTATTGATTCTATTATTTTGTATTTTATCTAATCCTTTTTTAATTATGCTAACCAGAGGTTGGTGATCAGTATAAATTATAATATTATTATTTCCATATATATAATTATGAAGTATTTGACAAGAAAAAGTCACTGCTAATAATTCTTTTTCAATTTGGGCATAACCTATCTCGATATCTGTAAAGGATCTTGAAAGAAAACATACTGGTTTTTTGTTTTATAGTAAACAACACCCAATAGCATCTTGTGATACCTCACATTGTATCTCTACTTTTATATTAGGATCAAAATTAATCAAAGTTGAAGCATTACATATTAAACGGTTCACTTCTTTTAGTACTGCTGAATGACTCTCACTCCAAAATCCACATTTAATCTATTTTAAGTAATTGCTTTAGCAAAAAAATTATTTCTGACATTTTAGGAATAAAGTCCCTTAAATAGTTTACCATAACTAAAATTCTCTGAAGTTCAGTTTTATTAGTAGGAATTTTTAGTTCATTTATTACTTTTACTCTTTGCGGATCTGGTCGCATCCCATGTTCATCGAATAGAAATCCTAAAAATTTGACTCCATTCATACCATTGAATTTTATTTTTATTAAGTTTGATATTATTTTCCCTTGCTATCTGATCTACTTGATTTAGTATGGTGTCATGTTCTTCTTTAGTGTTTGCGCTTATCATTATATCATGAAAGTATATTATTAGGTCTTTTTCACTAGAGCAATATTTATTTAATAAGCTTAAAAAATTTTTACATAAGTATATTACATCTTTGTCAGTCTTATTTTTTTACATCCCTATTATTGACAAATTTGTTTTTCTTATAACACTGCTTACCTTTAAAGTTCTTATTATGAAGCTGTTTGATTGACTTCATCTCTGCTCTATTTATTGATACCCCTTCCTTGATAACTGCTGACGTTGATTCGATTTCTTGCCTGCTCTTTTTTGATAATTCAATGGATTGGCAGAATTGGACAATGTTTTCCAAATCCAAGTTCTTCTCTAGTAGCTTTTGTTGAGATTTCTTATTTTTAATTCCCAGTAAAATTTGAGTGCACAACAACTGTTTTTCAGCATCTTTGAATTGACAATGTTTTACAAGTTCTTTCATATGCGAATTAAAATTTATGGAACGGTTCTGACTGATTTTGTCTTCTTTGGAAAAATTGTAAATGCCACATTTCCAAGTTTCTTTTAGGTATACACCGTGCTTTTAATGCATCTAATATTTCATCAACAGTTTGTTCTTTTATTTCATCTTTTATTTGAAAATAGATTTTTCTTGCTTCTGCACTCATTATATTCAATAACCTGGCTATTTGAATTTCTTTAGATTTCTTAGTAGTTTCTGTTGCCGTAATGAATATATCAACTTCTTGGCGAAACAGGTCAAAGTTAGATTTCACATCTACGTCCAATTTTAATATGGTTGGTTTTTCATACTCCGACATTGTGTTAATTTTGAGTTGTTAAAACAAACGATTTTATTATTTTATACATACAATGAAACGTTAAAAACATCCTATCGGCTGTGCCATGTTTCGTCTTAACTTGACGATTGGTTATAATTCCAAAGAGTGGCCAGATGATTTCGGATTAATTCAGTGGCCGAATTGGGAAAAAAATAAGGACGGACTCTGAGCTTAGTTAAAAAATCTGCGTTCCGGGACATATTATTAAAGAAAAAGTAAGGCGTGGAGGACTTCGTCCTCCCCACCCCCTACACAAAGTTTCTTAACCAGGGGACATTTTTAAAAACCTTTTAGATTATTATATAACATGGATAGAATAGAAAAATCCAAAATTTTTTTACATCATTGTTGGATTACATATTTTCAAGATGGCATATAGTTTAAACATTCCTCTTTCAAAATGATTTAACACTTCTTTTTAAATGAATAATCCATCCTTTTAAGCTTTAGCTATTCACGAATAATGAAGATTATTTATTACCTATATTATACGCCAATATGATTTAATAAGATCAACTATTCAACATTTTATATCTCGTTTTTTTATCTAAAACTTATTATGTGATAAGGAAAAAAAAACATTTATTTTCGTACTTTCACGATTTTTCCAAAAAAAAATTATAATTTTTAAAAATATTAAATAAAAATTAAAACAAACACTGCGTCCCTGATAAATAAATTAAGGGGTACGCTGTTAAACATGAAAAAAATGAAGAGTAGCTCCGTCCCCTTGCGTCCCTCCCCAAATCCACCACTGGATTAATTAATAAAGTACTGATTGACAATTAACATGTGTGTGTCTGTTACTCTGTTTATTAAATGTATACAGAACATTGTAATAAATGTATATTTTATATATATATATATATATGAAAAACGTACAAACAAATATTATAGGTTATTGTAATCTTATCATAGATTACAACAGACATACGGTATGAATTTGTGTAAATTTTCTACATTATATGGCAATTTTTTTCATTTCGCCCTGGGCCAAAATACGTTTTGAAAATCGAGCTCTGTATACAGAGATATTATTTGGTGATATCGCATTTCCACTCCCGCTCCACATCCGTGAAACTTAACAATATATAAATGTTAAATATTCAATGTTGAAACTTTCCGTCTCGTTAATTTCACGTTTATATCGTTGCGAGTATAAACACATAATATGTTACGTTCGAATTGATAATAAAATAATATATTGACGAACGTCGTCGTCATAGTAATATAATAATATCAGAATATCAGGTATATTGCGTATATTGAGATTTTGACGTACCGTGCAAACTATCCCGATGACCGTTGGCGTAATGTAATCTCGTAAAACGCATCGTGTGCTTTAAATGACAATAAAAATGATTAGGTACCTAATGAACAGATTTATAACAAGAATATGATAACAATAACAATGATGATATGGTAAAACGATAAATAATAATCGTAGGAATGGAAATAAATAGTGGTAGTGACCGCAACTAATATGCGCGAACAATGTTGTAATAATATGGCGTACCGTACAGGATGATAAAATGGGTCGGCCGGAGACGTATATAATGCGCGGCACATGCACCACCACGGGCCTTAATTAAATACGCTGGGTGGTCCGCGGCGGCGATCGTCACGACATGTCAACGTCGTCGTCTGCGCACACTACAGGTATATAATAATAATAATAATAATATCGTTATTATTACTGTTCTTTTATCATTATTATCATTACCTATATAATATTATGGTATATTGTATTAATACACTATATAATATGTATACAAACGATATTAAATAATGCATTTGCGTGTGTGATGTGTACATGCGTAGTGTGCGCACGCCGTGTACGATATGCGACGTGGAGGAGTAATATTTCCACCGAGTTTCGTGTATTTTATTATAATGTATACGAAACGAACGATGTATATTATATATAAGGGGAAAAATACAAACAACAACAGGGAGGGGGGAAACAGATATGATGAAATAAATGGCATTTTTATTACACGCGTGTGCCTATAGTAGTACTCGGCTCGTGTGTGTTACTGTTGCTGCCCTATACGTACTAAATTATATGTATAAGGTAGAACCAATACACCGTTGTTTTGACGTCAGGTAATAATTACTAAAACGTCCTACGCCGCTGTGCCGTATAGGCGATTTGCTACATCGCTCTCCACTCACCACCAAATCGATTCGTAACCGAGGGTGGTTGGGGGGAGAAGTTAGCCGGTATGTACGCACGCGGTCATAGTAGCATAATAAAACAGCAAAACAAATAACATATTGAGCTTTTTTTTCCGACTTTGAAATATTATGTGTCGAGTAACGGCCATCCGGGGGGAAAAAAAAAAAAAAAAAAACCGAATAAAAATCGTCGTCGTGGTCATATAATAATATATTATGCACGCTACTTAAAAAGTTTCGACTTTTGAACCTTCCGGGCAAACGGAAAACGGGCATGACGTCTCGTAAAAATGAGAAACTAAAAGCGTTAATAACGTGCACACTTGGCTCGTCGGATATCGCCGTAGACGTGCAAGGATACTCTCGGTGTACGGAATTTTTTTAAATACTGGTCACTTTTATTACACTTGAATTTTAATAAATTAACATAACACGTATAATTATAATAACATAAAATTCGAAATTAATTTTCATGCACTTTTCTTATAGAGTTATAAAAACTACTTTATATTTATATAATATAAAATAATATAATATGTTATGTACTACCTTGTATTAAAATTCAAAATTAATTTTGTGTATTCTATCATTTCTATCGATAATTTTTATCAATGTCTAAATTTTTCAATCTATTTATAATACATGAACCTGTCGATGCACTAATTCGTCCAAAAAAACAGTTACCTTCAAAACCATGGAAAAATATAATTGTAAAATCAATAATTTTATCGATCTACTCGTAGTCAAAAATTATATTATTCAAAATTATTGATTCCTTACATTAACTCATTCAAAAATAATGTTAGCAAGCTCGATATTAACGTATACATAGTAAGTGGGTATTGTTCAGGGATGACCTACCATAATACCAGAAAATCTCAGTGATCTATAATAAAACATTAATTATATTATTATGTCAAAGACCCGAACTCAACTTTATCCACAAAATAACCCTGCATACATTTACTTAATTCAAATGATCAAAAATTCATGTTTCAAAAGTGGTTTTATAATCTTTTATACAATTCGTATATAACACGGTAATTTTCATAATATTAATTTCTAATCACTTTTTATACACATTATCTATAATTATAAGTACTATACATATAATATTATGTACATTTTATTATTATTATATTTATGTAAAATAAGCTAGTTGACTTTCTTAACGTTAAAAATTTCAACTAAATTATATATCATATTATAATATAACATGAATATTATCTTTACGTTATTAGCAAGTTTTATGTAGTTACTCGGTTTTAGACGCAACAGCAGCTAAATTAACTATGACTTTGTGATTATTACGAGTGACAATAATAATATAATTTATAACTTATAATGGAAATAAGGAGATATTTTCTGTACCGAAAAATGATTAATCTATTGAAGTGTATATTTTAACTATTGGATTTTATACATGGATATATACAGCACGTCATACTATGTAGATTTTTACGTAGGTATTTCCATAATACATAATTGCATACTGCTGTAATCAAAACTAAAGTGTATTACAAATAAGGTTAATTACTTATGTTTAAAATTATTTAAATAGTTCATTCTAAATGGTATTCAATCATTTATCAATAAAGTTCTTGGAAAACCATAATTATCGGTTTTTGTCCAAACCATTCTGCTACTACTTGTAATTTAGTGTTCCAAAATGTGGGTTTTAATGCATTTCAAAGGCATATATTATTTCAACTGATTTTAAGAAGGCCTTTAATTCGGTAGACCATGGTACCTCAATTAATATACTGGAATCCTTGGATATGCTCCTATAGGGTTAAAATCATATATTTATAATAAGTGAGTTAAAGAATACGGTATAAAATCAAATTCGTGCTTAACATCTTTTTGAGTATATCAAGGTTTAAAAATATTGTCCACTTCTTTACTTTGCTGACTATACGATATTCATATTGAAAATTAATTCTCTTCATGATTGTCAGAAACTACAAGATGATTTGACGATTTGAATAGCTTTATGGAATAGTCTAGTCCCAGTATGATTATCATTAAATCTTAATAAGTATAAGGTATTAAGGTAGTGCCCTAATACAAAGTACATTCGCTTTTAATTCATTAATATAATTTGTTGGGATTTTATATTCTACGATCTGATGATTACATAACTGACCTTGGATTTAAGTTTAATTGTAGTCCTGATCTAGGTCCTTATATTAAAATTATATTTTGTAGTGCTTTGAAGGTTCTTGGTTTCATTAAGCGCTTGGCTAGGAGTTTTAAACAGGAACCGTCTATCATAAGGCACTATGTTGTGCTAGTGTTGAGCACCTAAGCTGGATCGTTCCATTTCCGGATAACTAATCCGGATCGATCCGGTTTGATAAATATGATATAATCCATTTAATCCGGATCACAGCAGCAATACAGATTACACTACAAATCCAGGTTGACAGATTACATTATAAATCTGGATTGACGGATTACACGACTAATCCGGATTATATTACAAATCCGGATTAATAGATTACATTACGAATCTGAATTAACGGATTGGATCATAAATCCGGATTGATAGATTGAATCCGTAATTCGGATGAAACAGATTGAATCCGAAATTAGGATTGTATATTTAATTAATCCGGATTACTGATTGGTCAAAAGAATGCTCAGCACTATCTTGAGGTATCCCTGTAATATAATGGGTGATTCTATTCAATTGGAACGTGGTTATTGAAAAATATTAAGGTTCACTTGATATTTATATTAAATATTTCCAATTTACATCATATCTACGCAGTAAGCTCCTGTATTCGAGATGTTTAGGTTTGACTTTTTGATTAAACGTAGACATGCATTTAGTTTAAAGTATTTGGATAATTTAATATCCGATTAAGTAAATTCACCTAGTCTATTTTCCCTTATTAATTTTAAAGTACATCGACGAAATACGCGTATCTACGAGTATTTACCATTTTCACTCCTTTATGCACCACAAATTACTTACTAAATTAATCAATTAGACGTTTGATGTATATTACTAATACAGATCCTTCGTTTGCATTTAATTATTGAATTTTTATGTATAATGTACCTATATATTGTATCTATTCTTTAATCTTTAAATATTTAAGTATTTTCAATGTTGTTATATTGTTAATATTTTAAGTAAAACAGATACATTTTTTCAGAAAGCTTAGTTTATATATATTATAATAAATAAAATAAATATGTGAACTAATTATGTGGAATTATACAGGAACGTTTTTTAATATTTTTAATAATTAGGAATAGTTGCAAGCCTAATGAGTGGATATTGTTTCTCAAACAGCCAATAATTTTACAGAATTAATTTATGTATTTTTTTGGTATTTTAGGTACTTACATTTCTTCCAGGTATTTTAACGAAAATTAAATCGATCACCATACTGGATCTAAGGCAATACCGATAAGGATCTCTGATAGTTACCATTACCATGTACAAATTAATAAATTCGATATTCAAAAATTTTTGGGCTACAATTATTTGACTAAAATTCATTAGAATTTAACTTTTACATGTTCAATAAATTCATCATACAACATATTCGTGAACGATATTTTGACCAAATTATTTTCGAAAAATGACTAATTTTACACACAATACTTGCGTACTACAATACTGCCTATGAGCATGGCTCACACATAATGACTTAATTTGTCATCTATTATGAGTTTTCACACGTGCAGACGTTAGGTATATATTTTTCCCAATAAAAAAATTTTTAATAATTAATAATTGCGATTTTTATTATATATTTTATAATGTAATTTGATTTTCAATTAAATATATTTATAAAAAAAAAAAAAACAATAAAAAAACAGTAACTAATAATAAATTGAATGTATAAGTTCAAATTAACATTCACTCAAATTATATTTCATTATAATATCAAAAATGAATACTCAATAACATACATGAAAAGTTATTTGTGCATATTTTTCAAATAATAAATTAAGCCTTTGTTCGAAATTATATGCAATAAAATACACTACTCTGCAATCATTATTCATTATTCACGAATAATATAGTTAATAATATATAGTTGGAGATTAAAACCAGAAATGAGAAATTACATTATTATATATAATGGATTGCACTTATTGCATTTTCACAAGAATGTACTATAAGTAAACAGGGGTTTAAAATACACATAATGAAATAAAGAATGGGTAGGTACAATATATATTATATACCAACCGTATACTTTATAATTATGCTGTAGTTATGAACTAGCTTATATATATATATTTTGGTTTATTAAGAATAGAGAATTTGAATTTGAATAGGATGGTGTAAGATCAATACAGATTATTCATAATACATACCATAAGTTTTCTTCTATACGTGATCCTGAAATCTTAAAAATATAGATTTCATTTTAAATAAATATATACTGGTACACAAAAGGTCATCTCTATATGGCTATTTTTTGATTAAAAAAATAACGAAATATCTAAAAAAATTAAATTTATATTTTATGGTTTACTCTATATTAATAAATAGAGTAATAGGACGATTTATTATCATTATTATATAATCATATATTATCACTGTTTATCTTATAAACACGTTATTTCATCATTTTTATTCAATTTTAGATTCCGATAACGAAGCGAAAAATTGGCTTTTACAATGTATGTGTTTTTTTTATGTTTGTACGTAAACACATATTTTGGTAGAAGGAGAGTCAATCAGAAGTATTGGACTAAAGAGATTTTTTGATAGCAAATGTATTCTAGCTGGTACCTACTTTAATCTTTAAAGACGTCATTTTTTTATTTTTCTAGCAGTTTTTTCAAGTGTAAAAAAACTTGATACTTGTATTTACCATATTGACAACTACATTTTATAACTAAAAATTTTTATAAATGGGGAAATAACAAATAAAGTTGTTATGCGGTTACCGATTTGTTAAAAATATAATTATACCAAACTTCACTCAGAATTGTTTTCCAAGTATAATGCTTTTCTTTATTTATATATATATATATATCTTTGATTTAAAATTAAAATAATATACTGTACTGTGGAGTACCAAAAGGATTCATCATATTATTATACTCAACTTCCAATATATATATTATTATATCTGAACAATTTCAAAATCTGAATGTAGCGAAGAAGCTATTGATTTTACAATGGTGTATATTTTAACTTTATGTGATCAACTTTCAATCAGAAGGAGTCTAGTAGGAGGTTTGGAGTGTGTATGATAACGATAGAAAATTGGTACTAGATTGTACTTTATACATTACATTTGTCAATTTTTCCAGAAGTTTCTTTAAGCTTGAAGAAAAACTACCTTTTATACGGTGTATAACTACACGGGGGCCTTTTCAGAAGCATTTTTTTCTTTTATGCGCTCCAGATTGATAAGGTACATTTAATCACGTTGAAGCTTATGTCAATTTTCTTTTCAATCAGCCATATGGAGCATTTTTCTCATAAAACATTCGTTCTTTTTTTCTGTAAATAACATGGGTTGAATATATATGTGTTGAATCTTCTAAGTCTATATATTCTAGTAAATACTTATAATATATATTATATATTTAAATAAAGAAATTTATTATTTTATCAACAAAATAATTATTTTTTGAACACCGTTAAAATGAAAATCGTAAAAATGACTTAATGAAAGTAAAAACCCTTTATTTACCTCTTTAATCTTTTTGAATTTATTTAAATTTAATAAAACATATCACAATAAAATTATTAGATTTGTACTGTGTTGTAAGTGATACGCGTTTATCATGTAGGTATGTTATATAAAATAGGTATAATATTTAAAAACTAAAATAAAAAATTCAAGAACTTTTTTTTACATTTCATCAAATGATAATTTTTGTAATTTTTTTTATATTTATGATCACTATACCTATTGGTAATAAATAATAATAGATAATGATTCGAAATTATCGAAAAAATCGAAAAAATTGCCTTTAGTGAAAGCAGATTTATAATTAATTCTATAATACTGTATTTAAGAGGACCCTACACTGATGATTTTCAGCAATTAACACATGTTTACCCAAAACT
Organism: Pemphigus obesinymphae; assembly: GCA_025469235.1. Taxonomy (NCBI): domain Eukaryota; kingdom Metazoa; phylum Arthropoda; class Insecta; order Hemiptera; family Aphididae; genus Pemphigus; species Pemphigus obesinymphae. The sequence continues at coordinate 701 of JAIPRL010001723.1, read as the reverse complement.
GCAGTTAATACAGATTCATAAAGTGATTTTAGAGTTAAAATACTTATTATTAAATCGATAGAAGACAAAATTTGGAATGTATCTTATTTGGGATTGTATATTTATTGCCTTAGAAAACAGTTATTACAGCTGAAAAACTAAAAAAAAAATTAAGTTTTTAAAACTACAACAACTTTTTTAAAAATTATTTAATTTCAAAATCGAAATGAAGTTTACTTTCAAATATTGTCTTTTACTGATTTGATAATGGGTATTTTTTTCTAAAATTACTTTAATAAAACATTTTAACATTTTTTTGTAAATATGTTTTTAAAATAATTATCGTGATTACACAATAATAAATAGTGGTAGACACGGGACCTATTTTAAATTACTTTTAAAATTGTATTTAAATATTTTTAAATTATTATTTTTTGATACTTCTAAAAATTTCCTAAAAATTACCTATACACAACTTTTTAAAAAATTAGTATGTAACGTCCAAGACGTAGACCAAGACCAATAGTATTTATATTATTTATGAAAACTACAAATAAAGAATATTTAAAATACCAAATTCAGGTATTTTAACTACATACCCTGTGGAGGGGGCTAAGAATACCTCCACGGTTTCCTCATGCCTGTCGTAGAAGTCGACTAATTGAGGTTGCGTCAGGTCGACAGCCGGCATAAAACTTGTCAAAAAGTATGAGAAGTATTAA